>QJPP01004940.1:0-21829 GCA_003996215.1 Jaltomata sinuosa
AAACCGGGAAACTTGATTAACGACGAGGATTCGAGACTACTAACTCTCGTCTTATGATTAATGCTGTAACTAGATTAATCTACTTGATGTTTAGGATTGAAATCTAAAAGCACACCTTTTCAAGTTCGAGAGAATTGAAAAGTAAATTCGTCTATTTGGTTGAGAATCGTTTAGATGATACCATTAATTCAATCACATCGTGATGCGCATCTAGAAAGAACCCGGTTAAGCTTAGAATCGACATTGTTACCATCGCCATGGTGAACACTTTCCTAGTCCTCTCTCATCTTGATTTTCACTCATACATTATTGTTCGTTTTGTTTACACATTGTTCACACAACCCCCCCTCCCTTTATTTACCGGAAACTATTGACCATTAGTCCACTAATTCACTAAAGACTTAACTTTCACCATATTCTCTGTGGGATCGACCCCAACCATTGTTGGGTTCTATATTTGACAACGATCGCTTACGCTTCTTAATTGGAGTGGTACTTTGAGCGTTATCAAATTTTGGCGCCGTTGCCGGGGAATACGGTTGTTTATTAAGTCCGGTGTGTTTATTTGACTCTTATCATACTTTCCTGCTTTTTTACTTTATTTATTTGTTTTTGTTTTTGACAAGGTACAGAGTTGTGCATGCCAAGTACCCGGCGCTCGGGTGAATCAACATTACCTTACGACCCCGAGCTTGCTAGAACGTTAAGGCGGAATATGGCCGCACAACAAGAGGCAGCAAGGCTCGCTGCAGAACTGCAGGCCCAACAAAATCTGAATGCTGGTGGTCTACAGGACGATGTTATGCTGAATGATGAGGATATCGACTTGGATGGAGTTAGCGCTACGGGCGCCATTGCTCTTCCACCGCTAGCGCCCGGAGCCAAGTTCAACATCACTAGCACGATGATCCAGCTGTTGAACTTGAGAGGAGTGTTCCGAGGTGCTGCTGGTGATGATCCAAACCAGCACCTGATGAATTTCGTGGGCATCTGCAAGTCGTTCGAGTTGCCTGGAGTAAGTCAGACGGCAATCAGGCTCAGGTTGTTTCTGTTGTCTCTGTCTGATGAGGCGGCATTGTGGTTGACAGAGCTGACCCCCGACTCTATCACAACTTGGGGAGAGTTGAAAGGAGCTTTCCTAGAAAGGTTCTTTCCTCCCTCTAGGATGATACAGTTGAGGGATGAAATCAGTAATTTCAGACAACAACCCCACGAAGCTTTACATGAGACTTGGTTGCGGTTCAAGAAGAAGATGACACAATGCCCGAACCATCAGTTGACTGACACCTTCTTGATGCAGACGTTCTACAGGGCACTGAATTCGGCTACCAAGCCAACGTTAGACAACGCAGCAGGTGGTGCATTCATGGGTCTCACTTTTGTTGAGGCCACAACTACTTTGGACAGGCTCACCAAAACCAACAGAGCCTAGCATACATGGGGTACAGAGGTAGCAGCTAGCACTTATGCAGTTGGTCTGTCAGCTGAGCAGCGCAGAAAAGAGGAGGAGCGCGACCAAGACATGGCGCATCTGAAAACGCAGTTGGACCTACTGACAAAGCACTTGTTTTCAGGAGGTATCGAGAAGGTAAAAGCTGTGGGTTCCCAAGGTAGAGCAGCAAAGTTGGAAACTGATGAGGAGGCGAATTACTTGGGGGGTTTCCAGGCCAATGGCCAAGGAAACCAAGGTCGGACCTATCAGAAAGACAACTACTACGAAAAAGCTGGCTACAGAGATCGCGAGCAGGGAAACTGGAGGAATAACACCGATAGAGGTGGCTTGTATGTACCACCTAGTAATCGGGACAAAGCTAGCAATGAGGCAGGGACTTCCAAGCTAGAGAACATGATGGCGAAGATGTTGCTGAAGGTAGAATCGACTGACTCTGGGGTGAAGGAGATAAGGACTGAGTTATCGGCCATGAGTCAAATAGTGGAGGCGCATTCCACTTCGATTAAGCAATTGGAGCAGCAAGTGGGCTTAATCTCAGCATCTCTAAACCAAAGAAAGACAGGTACCTTGCCGAGTGACACGATTCAAAACCCGAGGAACGACGCGAGCTGTATGGCGATCACTACAAGAAGCGGCAAAATATTACCGGAATCACATCCGGTAATTCAGACTCAAGTTGAGGGTGATGACGCCAATGACAAAGAGGTTGAGGAGGCTACTCAAAAGCCCGCGGAGAAAAGCAAGGAAGCTGAAAAGCTTCCAACTATGATGCCTCGACCACCACCTCCTTTCCCACAATGCCTGAAGAAGAAAGCGGAAGATGGTAAGTTCCTGAATTTCCTGACCATGCTCAAGCAGATATCAATAAACATCCCATTGGTGGAAGCGCTTGAACAAATGCCCGGATATGCCAAGTTCATGAAGGACTTGATTACAAAGAAGAGGCCGGTAAGTTTCGAACCAGAAGATAACCTCCACCACTGCGGCGCTATTTCCTCAAGGTCGTTAGTCGAAAAGAAGGAAGACCCAGGCGCATTTACTGTTCCCTGCACCATTGGGAAGCTCAACTTCGGGAAAGCCTTATGTGATCTTGGTGCTAGCATCAACTTGATGCCACTAGCAGTCTACAAGCAATTGGGCTTGGGAGCACCTAAACCAACGTCCATGAGAGTGTTGATGGCTGACCGTTCGGTAAAGCGACCAGTGGGAATATTGTCCGATGTGCTAGTCAAGGTTGGTAAGCTTATATTCCCCGCTGACTTTGTGATCTTGGATTGCAAAGTGGATTTTGAAGTTCCCATAATCTTGGGACGACCTTTGTTAGCCACGGCTAGAGTGTTGGTTGACATGGAAAGAAACGAACTGACCTTCAGGCTAAACAATGAAGTTGTCAAGTTCGATGTGTCCAAATTGATGAAGCAACCAAGTGACATGAGGGTGGTCACGGTCGTCAATGTTATTGAGGAAGTTCCTGCAGATGTGCATCTCGAGGAGAAGGGTATGGTTGAGACCCGAGCTGTTATGAGAACAAAGTTAGGATCACAAGAAGAGAAACCTGTAGAGGAAGGCGGTGAAAATAGATCAAGAAAACGAAAACACCGCAAGAGAATCTGCAAAGAAAGAGCGAAGAAGTTGTCGCGACTAGCTATGGAGCCAATAAAAGAGGAAGCTGGAACGCAACATGAGGTTGTCGCGTGCACACACTCCATCGAGTTCTCCTGCTTTGGAGACCCTGGCGGTCTCCAACATCATGTCAGAATCTGAGTCCTATGGACTTCACAGGTATTCCTTATTCTCACAGTTTAGTTTTCACATGTATGCATTGGGGACAATGCATGAGTCTAAGTTGAGGGTGTTTGGAAACCTGTGAGTCACCACCGAGGGTTTTTGTTGCCGAGTTCTTTTCCCTCCGGTGCGCTATCTAGTAGAACCGGCATGTTTAGGTTGTCGTTTAAATTTTTAGTTGTTTTCTAGTGTCTATAGCAAGCATCATGGCGTTTTTCTTGACTAAAAGGAGCCCCCTTGAAAATTTTTCTGGTTTTGAGCTTATGTTGAAACGATTGACTGTCTGGATCCTTGAATGTCATTGTGTGATTATGATAGGAATAAGTATGCTTAAGCCGAGTTGTTGTCTTGATAGTCGGTAGTGGTATAGTTTCTTGGTGCTAAGTGTGTGTGAGCGTATTGTTATAAATTCTTACTCTGTGCATGCATCTAGAACTTGCCCGGTCTAATTTGTTAAAGTTCGAAGTTTGGTTGCTTAGGAAAGGATCACAGGCCCTTTTTGTGTGCAGTCCACTTAACCTATAAGACCGTCCAAATGTAAATAATCCCTTTGATCCTTGTTTGAGCCATAATTGACCCTATTCGTTCAATAACCTGTCACCGTTCCTGTTTAACTTTGAATCCTTGTTTTGGCCCTGGTCCTTCCTTGGACATCGTGCACCTCAACTCAAGCAATCAGCCTAAGTTGAGGGTGGCTACTATAGAGGTAAACCCTGTTTTGGCCCTGGTCCTTCCGTGGACATTGTGCACCTCAACTCAGGAAATCAGCCTAAGTTGAGGGTGGCTACTATAGAGGTGAATGATAAGAAAAAAAGGATGGAGAAGATTGGTTGTGAATAGAATGAAAATTCGGGTGTGTGCCTAAGAAAAGAAAAAAAAAGAGATGAAAAAGATCGAAAAAGTAATAAAAAGAATTGTCAAAATAAAGAGGCCGCACCTGTAGCTAGAGAGAGGGAAATAAAAAGGTGAATAAGGATGGACAAAGTAAAGTATGTGGTAATAAGACGTCGGTGGTTCCAAGGAGGGCTTAGTCACTAACCCCTAAATGTATCCTACATGCACCTGAAGCCTCATTACAAGCCAAAACAAGTCCTGTAGTGATCCTGAGCGGCTTTCTGATGAACTAAAATAGAATAGTAAGGGCAAGCCTATGGTATCGCATGTGCATTGTTCGAAATCATTTGTGAGTGTGAGCGCTTACCTAGTCCCAAATCTTGTGTGTGGGACTTCTTTGTGGTGAGGGCACCAAGATTTATGTATTGTCTATTGACTGTTAGGATAGCTGTGTGTGTGTGTCCATAAAATTCTATCATATCGGAATGACATATTTGGATCCTTGCAAGTTAGCGTTTCATACATTTGTATTCTACGAGGGAGCTTGATTTATTGAACTAATGAATGACCATGAGTTGCTAGAGACACGAGTTTGTTTTCTTAGTTGAGTCGTCGTGTTGTTTTTCTCTTATGTTATGTTGCTTGAGGACAAGCGAACGTCTAAGTTGAGGGTGTTGATGTGCCGCCATTTTACGGCACTTTTGACTCCTTTTAACTAAGAACAATCGTACGTTTTCAAGCAACCGTCATCGTTTTTGATGTGTTTATGTTGGATTTTCAGGAAATGGAGACAAACATGGAAACGGAAGGAAAAACGAGCAAAAAGACATTCTGGATAAGAGTGATGGCCTGAGTGACGGTCCGTCACACATGTGACGGTCCGTCACAGAGACCGTCAAGTGGTGGCAGGCCACTGCCTAGGGGTGACGGCCGCCGTGATGGTCCGTCAAGGTGGTGACGGTCCGTCACCCCAAGCCGTCAAGTTGAGACAGTCTCAACGCGGAAACCGAGCATTTTTGGGTTTACTTCCTAGACTCCTATAAATACCCTATGTTAGGTTTATTTTATTGATACACTTAATTATTCATTACCCAATAATTGTAGAAGAGTTTTTAGTCGGTTTTGAGAGCAACAACACGTTTTCTTGTTCTTGAATTCGTGTTCTTGATTTGTTCTTGGGATTTTGGTTTTTCTTGTTCTTGGATATTTGAAGATTGTTTTCATTATATTGTAAGAATCTCTTCTCCTTATTATGAATATGACTCTCTTCTCTTCTTCTTCTAGCATGATTAACTAAACTCCCACAACTAGGGTTGTGGGAGCCATGGCTAAAGTAGCGATATAGATTCTGGGTAGCGACGGGTTCAATATATATGATTGTCACGTTGTTAATCATTCATGCTTAACGTTTTCTAGTGGTTGCAAACATTAGAACATGCCTAGGTTTAATTTGCTTGAGTAAAGAGATTAAAACCGGGAAACTTGATTAACGACGAGGATTCGAGACTACTAACTCTCGTCTTATGATTAATGCTGTAACTAGATTAATCTACTTGATGTTTAGGATTGAAATCTAAAAGCACACCTTTTCAAGTTCGAGAGAATTGAAAAGTAAATTCGTCTATTTGGTTGAGAAACGTTTAGATGATACCATTAATTCAATCACATCGTGATGCGCATATAGAAAGAACTCGGTTAAGCTTAGAATCGACATTGTTACCATCGCCATGGTGAACACTTCCCTAGTCCCCTCTCATCTTGTTTTTCACTCATACATTATTGTTCGTTTTGTTTACACATTGTTCACACAAACCCCCCCCCCCCCTTTATTTACCGGAAACTATTGACCATTAGTCAACTAATTCACTAAAGACTTAACTTTCACCATATTCTCTGTGGGATCGACCCCAACCTTTGTTGGGTTCTATATTTGACAACGATTGCTTACGCTTCTTAATTGGAGTGGTACTTTGAGCGTTATCAAATTTTGGCCTCGTTGCCGGGGAATACGGTTGATTATTAAGTCCGGTGTGTTTATTTGACTCTTAGTCATACTTTCCTGCTTTTACGTTTATTTATTGTTTTTATTTTTGATAGGGTACAGAGTTGTGCATGCCAAGTACCCGGCTCTCGGGTGAATCAACATTACCTTATGACCCCGAGCTTGCTAGAACGTTAAGGCAGAATATGGCCGCACAACAAGAGGCAGCAAGGCTCGCTGCAGAACTGCAGGCCCAACACAATCTGAATGCTGGTGGTCTACAGGACGATGTAATGATGAATGATGAGGATATCGACTTGGATGGAGTTGGCGCTACGGGCGCCATTGCTCTTCCACCGCTAGCGCCCGGAGCCATATTCAACATCACTAGCACGATGATCCAGCTGTTGAATTTGAGAGGAGTGTTCCGAGGTGCTGCTGGTGATGATCCAAACCAGCACCAGATGAATTTCGTGGGCATCTGCAAGTCGTTCGAGTTGCCTGGAGTAAGTCAGACGGCAATCAGGCTCAGGTTGTTTCCGTTGTCTCTGTTTGATGAGGCAGCATTGTGGTTGACAGAGCTGACCCCCGACTCTATCACAACTTGGGGAGAGTTGAAAGGAGCTTTCCTAGAAAGGTTCTTTCCTCCCTCTAGGATGATACAGTTGAGGGATGAAATCAGTAATTTCAGACAACAACCCCACGAAGCTTTACATGAGACTTGGTTGCGGTTCAAGAAGAAGATGACACAATGCCCGAACCATCAGTTGACTGACACCTTCTTGATGCAGACGTTCTACAGGGCACTGAATTCGGCTACCAAGCCAACGTTAGACAATGCAGCAGGTGGTGCATTCATGGGTCTCACTTTTGTTGAGGCCACAACTACTTTGGACAGGCTCACCAAAACCAACAGAGCCTAGCATACACGGGGTACAGAGGTAGCAGCTAGCACTTATGCAGTTGGTCTGTCAGCTGAGCAGCGCAGAAAAGAGGAGGAGCGCGACCAAGACATGGCGCATCTGAAAACGCAGTTGGACCTACTGACAAAGCACTTGTTTTTAGGAGGTATGGAGAAGGTAAAAGCTGTGGGTTCCCAAGGTAGAGCAGCAAAGTTGGAAACTGATGAGGAGGCAAATTACTTGGGGGGTTTCAAGGCCAATGGCCAAGGAAACCAAGGTCGGACCTATCAGAAAGACTACTACTACAAAAAAGCTAGCTACAGAGATCGCGAGCAGGGAAACTGGAGGAATAACACCGATAGAGGTGGCTTGTATGTACCACCTGGTAATCGGGACAAAGCTAGCAACGAGGCAGGGACTTCCAAGCTAGAGAACATGATGGCGAAGATGCTGCTGAAGGTAGAATCGACTGACTCTGGAGTGAAGGAGATAAGGACTGAGTTATTGGCTATGAGTCAAATAGTGGAGGCGCATTCCACTTCGATTAAGCAATTGGAGCAGCAAGTGGGCTGAATCTCGGCATCTCTAAACCCAAGGAAGATAGGTACCTTGCCGAGTGACACGATTCAAAACCCGAGGAACGACGCGAGTTGTATGGCGATCACTATAAGAAGCGGCAAAATATTACCGGAATCGCATCCGGTAATTCAGACTCAAGTTGAGGGTGATGACGCCAACGACAAGGAGGTTGAAGAGGCCACTCAAAAGAACGCGGAGAAAAGCAAGGAGGCTGAAAAACTTCCAACTATGATGCCTCGACCACCACCTCCTTTCCCACAATGCCTGAAGAAGAAAGCGGAAGATGGTAAGTTCTTGAATTTCCTGACCATGCTCAAGCAGATATCAATAAACATCCCATTGGTGGAAGCGCTTGAACAAATGCCCGGATATGCCAAGTTCATGAAGGACTTGATTACAAAGAAGAGGTCGGTAAGTTTCGAACCTGAAGATAACCTCCACCACTGCGGCGCTATTTCCTCAAGGTCGTTAGTCGAAAAAAAGGAAGACCCAGGCGCATTTACTGTTCCCTGCACCATTGGGAAGCTCAACTTTGGGAAAACCTTATGTAATCTTGGTGCTAGCTTCAACTTGATGCCGCTAGCAGTCTACAAGCAATTGGGCTTGGGAGCACCTAAACCAACGTCCATGAGAGTGTTGATGGTTGACTGTTCGGTAAAGCGACCGGTGGGAATATTGTCCGATATACTAGTCAAGGTTTGTAAGCTTATATTCCCCGCTGACTTTGTGAACTTGGATTGCGAAGTGGATTTTGAAGTTTCCATAATCTTGGGATGACCTTTGTTAGCCACGGCTAGAGTGTTGGTTGACATGGAAAGAAACGAACTTACCTTCAGGCTAAATAATGAAGTTGTCAAGTTCGATGTGTCCAAATTGATGAAGCAACCAAGTGACATGAGGGTGGTCGCGGTCGTCAATGTTATTGAGGAAGTTCCTGCGGATGTGCATCTCGAGGAGAAGGGTATGGTTGAGACCCGAGCTGTTATGAGAACAAAGTTGGGATCGCAAGAAGAGAAACCTGTATAGGAAAGCGGTGAAAATAGATCAAGAAAACGAAAACACCGCAAGAGAATCTGCAAAGAAAGAGCGAAGAAGTTGTTGCGACTAGCTATGGAGCCAATAAAAGAGGAAGCTGGAACGCAACATGAGGTTGTCGCGTACGCACACTCCATCGAGTTCTCCTTCTTTGGAGAACCTGGCGGTCTCCAACATCATGTCAGAATCTGAGTCCTATGGACTTCACAGGTATTCCTTATTCTCACAGTTTTAGTTTTCACATGTATGCATTGGGGACAATGCATGAGTCTAAGTTGAGGGTGTTGGGAAACCTGTGAGTCACCACCGAGGGTTTTTGTTGCCGAGTTCTTTTCCCTCCGGTGTGCTATCTAGTAGAACCGGCATGTTTAGGTTGTCGTTTAAATTTTTAGTTGTTTTCTAGTGTCTATAGCAAGCATCATGGCGTTTTTCTTGACTAAAAGGAGCCCCCTCTGAAAAATTTTCTGGTTTTGAGCTTATGTTGAAACGATTGACTGTCTGGATCCTTGAATGTCATTGTGTGATTATGATAGGAATAAGTATGCTTAAGCCGAGTTGTTGTCTTGATAGTCGGTAGTGGTATAGTTTCTTGGTGCTAAGTGTGTGTGAGCGTATTGTTATAAATTCTTACTCTGTGCATGCATCTAGAACTTGCCCGGTCTAATTTGTTAAAGTTCGAAGTTTGGTTGCTTAGGAAAGGATCACAGGCCCTTTTTGTGTGCAGTCCACTTAACCTATAAGACCGTCCAAATGTAAATAATCCCTTTGATCCCTGTTTGAGCCATAATTGACCCTATTCGTTCAATAACCTGTCACCGTTCCTGTGTAACTTTGAATCCTTGTTTTGGCCCTGGTCCTTCCTTGGACATCGTGCACCTCAACTCAGGCAATCAGCCTAAGTTGAGGGTGGCTACTATAGAGGTAAACCCTGTTTTGGCCCTGGTCCTTCCGTGGACATTGTGCACCCCAACTCAGGCAATCAGCCTAAGTTGAGGGTAGCTACTATAGAGGTGAATGATAAGAAAAAGAGGATGGAGAAGATTGGTTGTGAATAGAATTAAAATTCGGGTGGTGCCTAAGAAAAGAAAAAAAAAGATGAAAAAGATCGAAAAAGTAATAAAAAGAATTGTCAAAATAAAGAGGCCGCACCTGTAGCTAGAGAGAAGGAAATAAAAAGGTGAATAAGGATGGACAAAGTAAAGTATGTGGTAATAAGATATCAGTGGTTCCAAGGAGGGCTTAGTCACTAACCCCTAAATGTATCCTACCTGCACCTGAAGCCTCATTACAAGCCAAAACAAGCCCTGTAGTGATCCTGAGCGGCTTTCTGAAGAACTAAAATAGAATAGTAAGGGCAAGCCTATGGTATCGCATGTGCATTGTTTGAAATCGTTTGTGAGTGTGAGCGCCTTACCTAGTCCTAAATCTTGTGTGTGGGACTTCTTTGTGGTGAGGGCACTAAGATTTCTGTATTATCTATTGACTGTTAGGATAGTTGCGCGTGTGTATGTAAAGTGTTCTATCATATCGGAATGACATATTTGGATCCTTGCAAGTTAGTGTTTCATACATTTGTGTGCTACGAGGGATCTTGAATTAAAATTGAATAAGATGTTGAATGACCATGAGTTGCTAGAGACACAAGTTTGTTTTCTTAGTTGAGTCGTCGTGTTGTTTTTCTTTTATGTTATGTTGCTTGAGGACAAGCGAACGTCTAAGTTGAGGGTGTTGATGTGCCGCCATTTTACGGCACTTTCGACTCCTTTTAACTAAGAACAATCGTACATTTTCAAGCAACCGTCGTCCTTTTTGATGTGTTTATGTTGGATTTTCAGGAAATGGAGACAAACATGGAAACGGAAGGAAAAACGAGCAAAAAGACATTCTGGATAAGAGTGACGGCCTGAGTGACAGTCCGTCACACATGTGACGGTCCATCACAGAGACCGTCAAGTGGTGGCAGGCCACTGCCTAGGGGTGACGGCCGCCGTGACGGTCCGTCAAGGTGGTGACGGTCCGTCACCCCAAGCCGTCAAGTTGAGACAGTCCGCGACGCGGAATCCGAGCGTTTTTGGGTTTACTTCCTGGACTCCTATAAATACCCTATGTTAGGTTTATTTTATTGATACACTTAATTATTCATTACCCAATAGTTGTAGAAGAGCTTTTAGTCGGTTTTGAGAGCAACAACACGTTTTCTTGTTCTTGAATTCGTGTTCTTGATTTGTTCTTGGGATTTTGGTTTTTCTTGTTCTTGGATATTTAAAGATTGTTTTCATTATATTGTAAGAATATCTTCTCCTTATTATGAATATGACTCTCTTCTCTTCTTCTTCTAGCATGATTAACTAAACTCCCACAACTAGGGTTGTGGGAGCCATGGCTAAAGTAGCGATATAGATTCCGGGTAGCGACGGGTTCAATATATATGATTGTCACGTTGTTAATCATTCATGCTTAACGTTTTCTAGTGGTTGCAAACATTAGAACATGCCTAGGTTTAATTTTCTTGATTAAAGAGATTAAAACCGGGAAACTTGATTAACGACGAGGATTCGAGACTACTAACTCTCGTCTTATGATTAATGCTGTAACTAGATTAATCTACTTGATGTTTAGGATTAAAATCTAAAAGCACACCTTTTCAAGTTCGAGAGAATTGAAAAGTAAATTCGTCTATTTGGTTGAGAAACGTTTAGATGATACCATTAATTCAATCACATCGTGATGCACATATAGAAAGAACCCGGTTAAGCTTAGAATCGACATTGTTACCATCGCCATGGTGAACACTTCCCCAGTCCTCTCTCATCTTGATTTTCACTCATACATTATTGTTCGTTTTTTTTACACATTGTTCACACAACCCCCCCCCCCTTTATTTACCGGAAACTATTGACCATTAGTCAACTAATTCACTAAAGACTTAACTTTCACCATATTCTCTGTGGGATCGACCCCAACCTTTGTTGGGTTCTATATTTGACAACGATCGCTTACGCTTCTTAATTGGAGTGGTACTTTGAGCGTTATCAGAAATCATATGAAAACATGAGGAAAATGAATTTATAGAAAATTATAGAATTTGAGTAAGAACCCTAACTTAAGAAATTCATAAAATCAATTAAAGGTTATGGGGTTTTAGGCATAAGAGTGAAAGAAATTCCTTATTGAATACCCACATACCTGAACTTGAAGCTTTCCTAACTTGGGACTCGAGGGTGGAGGGTTAGTTAAGGAACCCTAGGCCTTGGAGCTTGAGAGAAGAATCCATTTCTTTCTTCTTGAGGTTAGATTGAATGAATGAGGAGGAATATAACTAAGTATGAATAAAACCCCTCTAATTAGGCCTAAAATGACTTAGTACAGGCCTAAAACCCCTCTGATCTGCAGGTTTGATTTCATAGAGTAAAACCATGGGTTGTGGTTTGATCCACGACCCGTAGATGGCTCACATGGTTAATGTCTATCATTTTGACTGACAGACACATTTTAGTGAAATGCTGATAACTTTTTACTTCAGACTCTTATTAATGCGCGGTCAGTGGTGTTGGAAAGAAGACTCGAAGATCTTTAATTTGGTAGATACTAGGTAACCTAAATCTTCATATTCTATGAGTTATGTTCATTTGAACTTAACCTTTGCAAAAATCTTACACTAAAACTCAATCGGTAAGGAAGCTTTCAACTCAACTTTGAGCTAGATGTTCTTTATGACCCTAATTCATATCTAATATACCTCTAAAACATAAGAATAGGTATTAATAATTAGATACATATAAAATTTATCTAGTTTGGATCTAATAACATATGAAGAATGGTTCAGATCTTGGCTTAGAATTTCTGGGGTGTTACAATATCTCCCCTTGGGATCATTCAACCTCGAATAAAGACTACTAAGTTGAGATTGAAGGGGAAAAGGGTTGTAGTCCCATCAACTGAGTTATAAGAGCTAAAGTATTTCATGGTAACTGATTTCTGACTGAAATATAAACTGAGATGGATTCATGGAGAATGTATGCATACGGAGAGCATAAGCATAACTGATGGGATATGAAACTGAATACATAACATGATAACTAGTATGGATTATGAGGAGGGACTCAGCTAAAACTCATAAAGAATGAGCGCATTCTTAGAAATCATAGTTAAATGAAAGGAACATCAAACTGAGAGGAGTAGCTATACGAGAAAACTATTCTCCTCTAAACTTGTAACACTCTGAAAATTCTAAGATAAGACCTGAACTACTTTTCATAGGTGTCATGATCAATTCCCTAGTGTGGGAAGTGTTTTGGATGAGAATCATGTTCATAAAAAAGTCTTATCAACAAGTTAAGTTGAAAACACCCCAACTAAAAAGTTTTCATGTAAGACTAAACTAGAGTCAACTTCAAATGATCATATCTCCTAGAATATAAAGTGTTAGGTGGCCTAGTATCCATAGAATTAAAGGTCTTTGAGTCTTCTTTCCAACACCATCGACCACGTATTAATAAGAGTCTGGAGTAAAAAGTTATCAGTGTTTTACTAAAATATATCTATTTGTAAAACTGACAGACAGAAACCACAAGAGGAATCCACGGCTCGTGGATCAAACCACGGACCGTGGATTGCACTCGTGGAAATCAGTCCTGCAAATTGATTTTTTACCTAAAAATCATGAAGGGGTTCCACGGGTCATAGAATGATCCACAAGTCATGAAATCAACTCGTGGAAATAGTCCAGAAGCTTGAAAAGTGGTCTAAGAACCACAACTTTTATCCACGGACCGTGGCTCATTCCACGGGTCGTGGTTAAGGTTCGTGGAACCCGACGATGAGTTTTTTTCAGTGGTTTTTACTTAGTTTCATTAGGGGTATTATAGAATTTTCCCATCTTGCTTTTAATTCCGATGCTAAATCATTTTAGCCTCTTTTAAGTTGGATTTAAAGGGAGTTACGACTAAGTTCACTCATTCTCTCAATTAGAAATCCTAAGTCAGAAACGAAAAGAAAGAATAGCGTTCTCTCGGGCCTAGTGTTCTTCTCCAAATCTTCAAAACTCAATTTCAGTTCAAAAATCTTCTACAACCATGTATGTGGGATTTCAATGAGGGTTTCCTTTCACCCTCATACCCAAAGTTTTAGATTTCTGTATGCTTCTTACAAGCTATGATTCTAGGGTTCTTACCCAAATAAGTATTTTTACTATGAATTCAATCTCTTGATGATTCTACATGACTACTATCTGTCACAACCCAAAATCGAGCTATAATGGCGTCTACATAACCCCAGTAGACAAGCCTAACCCAAACAAGCGGAAAGCAGTAAATAATAATTTAACAAAAGAGAAGCGGAAGATATAAACAAAGGATAGGGCCAGAAGCATATATACATACCAGCGTACAAAATATAAAAAAGATGGCCCTAAAGTGACCAAAAGACAAAATGACCCGAACACTAACCAGACCTGGTGTCACTAGTACAAGAACAACTAAAGTAAAGAGTAGTTATACAATAACCTCTATGTATCCAAAATATAAAATATAGACAGGAAGTACAAGATGGAAAGCAAGTAAAGTCTCCAAAGCGCCAGGAGTTCACCGCGATCCGAACAGCAACGGGCCTCGACCGACAGGAGATCAGCGAGGGTGGCTCGTACTAGGTGTTGCATCAGGAAAAAAGATGCAGAGTGTAGTATGAGTACCAAAATAACGGGTACTCAGTAGGCATCATAGGACGATCGAGCGCAGAAAGATAATGTATAAATATAGATTATAGGAAAGCAGCTAACTATACAGGGATCCACCTAAATCTAGTTATAAAATCGAAGACAAGCCGATAAATCAAAAGATAAAGGAAAACAAAAACAAGCCACACCAGAGTCAATCCACGTGCCAAGGCAAATGCAATGCGATGCATGATGATGTATATATGTATGAAATATAATATAAACCCAGAATACCGCATCGGGCGCTTGGAATACCTCATCGGACTATGCATATATATAAAATAATAAAATACCCGAAATAATACTTCGGGGTTCCGGAATACCACATCGGACTAATATATATATAAATAAGAGAGTAAAATACCCATAATAACGCATCGGGGGTTCGAAATACCGCATCGGACTATAAATTTATATACAGAAAATAGTAGTTCCTCTTTCCCTCTCAAAAACCAAGGTGATACTCAAAATAGCTTGATTTAGTCCAAAATTCATCACAATAGTAGAAAAACCTCTTTTCAAACCCAAAAGCCTTTGAAAACCATTTCCATACCGTACCAAGGATATGCTATGCGATATGAGTATGAATGCTCACAAGCAGAGGAATAATCACACCATCAGATCAAAAAGGGCAAAGTACCCTTCAAACCAAGAGAAACTGACCTGGAATCCGTCCAAATCCTAGCCATGGCCTCGGGACCACAATTACACACAATTATAAAATAAGATCGTAGAGCGGGAAAATAAAAGAAAAAAACAACGGGCAAGCTCTATTCTACCTCTAAAGCCTCCTAAAAGCATGCTAAGGGTCTTAGACTAGTTACACAGAAGAAACAAGCACCTAGGCTAAGGATAACATGCAATCCTAGACTAAAAACCCGAAATGGCCCATTAACATGCTAAACAGGATTAAAGCCTAAAGTCTATCTAAAATCCAACCTAGCATTCCAGTAACATATAAATATATATAACCTAACTAACTCAGTCTAGAAGGTAAATTGTAACCTACCTCGGGGCCGAACTGCAAGCATGAACCGTCACTCATGTTCCTTTCCCTTTTGAACGGCCTCAGAAAGATACCACACTATCAAGAACATAACCCAGGTGTCAAGATGAGAAGAATGACACCCATATTGATATACGCAAAATTGGGCAAAAAATCGGGTCGAAAAATGACCCTCGGGGCTCGCGCGATGAAACAGAAAACAAAATTCACAATTATGCTCGCGGTGGGTTAAGGAATCCATGCCCAAAGTTTGGGCACGAACGGAGCTCGATTCGGGGCCCAAAATAGCCCCGAAGTGCTACTAATTCACGGGATTTAAAGCAGAAAAGTCCGGAATCTAAAAACTGACACCAACCTCGACAAGGAGAACATGCTACGAAGATGAGTTGCACGAATTTACGAGTATGCAGTCCTCAAAGATCAGCTTTCCACCAAAATCACCCTAACTCTAAGATTATAGCAACAAGGGGGATTTAGCGGGAGAATTACGATAAAATAAGCGGAAGGAGGAGAGGGGTGATGAAGGAAATTACCAGACGAAACTACTGGAGCAAGAGAGCTGGGAAAATGAGCTTGGGAGCCCAACAATGGAGATTATCAGACTTTTGGAGGAGAAAACAAAGTTGGGACTTTAAATAGTTGCCAGGGGTCTTTCATCGCGATCACGACAGGACCCCACATTCGCAGAGAAGAGCCGGCCCAACCATCACGATCGCGATGGCCCAGACCACGTTCGCGAAGAAGATGACAAGTCGAGTCCCAGCTGGCGACATCGTGAATGCGATGGACCCATCGCGAACGCGATGGTCAGGAAACCAGACAATCACGATGTCACGACCCAATTTCTCGGTCATGATGGCACCTACAACCCCCGGTAGGTGAACCAATCCCCGTAGCCCAGAACAGTTAGCAATGGGCTACTATCTAACAAATAAGGGAACAAGACGAAGAGAACAGATAAAAGGAATATAAATATATACATATGCGGAAACTAAACTAAACCCCAAGACCTGGTATCATAGTATAGAGCCCAAACTACTTACATGGAGTGCGAATAATCCAAAATAATATGTACAGATTTATCTGAATGGTAATAGAGTACATGAAGCAAAAGATAAACTAAAGCTAAGCTCCGATCGCCAAGAGCTCACCCTCAGTCTGAATGAGTCCCCAACAGATCTCCAAGCACAAATCACAGCGATCTAACGGCGATGGCCCACGCTAGGATCTGCACCCAAAGATGCAGGGGGTAGGGTTGAGCACCAAATGCGAAGCATAAGGTACCCAGTAGGTATCATAGGCCGACTGGGCACATATAAGATAAAAGCATAGTAATAGACAGAATAGAAGCAAGCAGTCACAGAAATCAACAAAAGGTACACCTGAACTAGCCCAGAGGGAAATCAACAGAACCACATGTGAGGCTAGTAAGCAGAATATACACACCATAGGCATAGGTGAAAGTAAGAAACAACGCACCTGGGGTCCTTGCAATAACAGTGTATATAAAGTAAGTTTACGAAATGGACGGTATACCGGTAACCTCAAGTGTAAGAAGAAGAGAGAAAGAGTAATGATAGGCATTCTCAGAGACATGAATCAAACTCAACTAATCATACAAATCTCATACTTATCTGTAATAGAGAATAATTCTGTAAGTAAATAGCAAAAGTCTACCTACAGTCCCCCGGCCGCCCATACAACCGAGGAACACAAACAAGTGAAAACAAACCCTCCGGCATCCCATACTACCGGAGCGTACACTCAACAAACAATAAACAAGGGTGGAGCCTCAAACAATGAATGATATGATGAATGAAGATCTCAGTGAAATGGTATCTCTGTATGTACCTCCCCCGGCACCGATCCGGCCCAGTAGGTAGGTCCCATGGAAGGACACTGCCCGTATACCTCTACTCCACCGTATACCCCTCCTCTGGCACACACAGCCCGTAGCCCTTGGCTCGGATGGCAAGGTCCATGGAGGTCCCAGACCCCATACTAAAACTCAGTATCAAAACATGTCATCCGGAAGCAAGTCCGGTATCAAGATAGAGACCCAGTCTCGAATATGCATGCCCAGACCCTGTCCAGGACTAAAGTAGTAGGAAAATATCTCAAAAACCCCTCCAAGGGTGCCCGGGCGTAACCGGGTCTAAAGAGTAAAAAGTCATCTCAGGTGCTCGGTCCGACCGAGGCTAAAATCATCTCAAGTAGCAAGAAAACTCAACTAGCACCCCGGCCCTGCCAAGTCTAGCGTGAATCGTAAAACTAGTGATTTAAAACATAATTTTACTTCCTTTTATCCAGGAATATTCACAAGTTAAATCAACCATTTCCAAATCATTTCCATCAAAAACGGACCCCCCGGGCCATGCAAGGTTTAGAAAATAGTGTTAGTAGGCCCGAAGCCAAAACCATAGTAAAACATGGATAAAACCTCTTTATATGCATGGAAATGGTATGATCACACACAATAGATGCCCAGCAGCTCACAATCAACCTATCGACCCTGCACAGCCCCACAGCTACTCAGCAAGCATAACCAGCCTAGAAGGATAATTTTATGCCCGGGACTCGCGGACATTACCAAAATCCCACCTTCTATGTTCCAGAGTCAACAAGGCCTCACAGGACCACAAGGGTAAATAAAATATATCGGCAAATACTACAAGCAACACAGGAACAAAAGTAGGCGGACATGAATAAGGCGGTCAAGGTCTGTGGTACCAACCTAATAAACCAACCCAAGGATGCCCATCAATACAATTTTATTTTATATATACGGAGTCTAGGGAAAATAAACCGTAACCTACCTGTCATCCGATGACAAGCTTCTAGAACAACGATGTCCAAGCTCGAACCACTCCGAGAAAATCCAAAACTAAATCGGAATCGGATTTGGGCTTGAATAACTTGACGTAGATAATTAATTTTCTTTTCTATAATCAAATATCATATTAAATAATTTATTTTCCACATCAAATCCTCTAAGCGTGAGAAGTAACGCTATGCAGCAGATATATTTAAATAGCAATGCTTATGCAGCAACCTACAAATATTGTTTTCATGTATTGTCTAATAAAATTGAGTGAAACATGCATAGTGATATACATATATATATAAAAACCTCCAGTAAAGTCAAATGTTGCCAACAATCATTACTCTATGCCACTACATGATAACATACTGCCTAACCTTTGTTGTACAATGCCTCCACTTCCACGTGGAAGTGGAGGTGGCAACCAATCTGACCCGTTAAGTATATATTCGGGTATTGCATAAATTCATGGTATAATAAATATAATTTTTGAATATATCATAATCATTAGAAAATTATTTCAAGCAAAACCTACTATATTATAATAATAATTTTCAACATAACTAAATTTACTATCTCCGTAAAAATATTACAATGTATAAAAACCTTATAAAATAAATACATATACAATTATATAGTAACAAAAATATTTTTCATAAACCTTTAAAATGTTTTGAAAAGGTAATAATAATATAATTTTTACCAAATTCAACTTTTAAATAAAAATATTTTCAAATACACGCGATGTTAATAAAATTCTTAAATTAAGTTCGCAACTCACCACCGCACGATTTCGATACTCAAGAACTCTCTCGGAATCCTCCCTTATGTTTTCTCACTGTTTCGGAACTGAAATGGCGTTTTAAAACGTGAAGTTGAGGCTTAAATCGAGTTTGACCCGACCCGGTTCGCGACTCGGTTCGCAACCCGTTTTCTGCCAGACAGTCCGCGGTAAAACAGTCATAACTTTTTACTCCGAGATCATTTGGATGTGAGGTTTTGTGTGTAGGAAACTAGACTCGTAGACCTTCGATTTGGTATTTTGGGGGACTTCTAACTCTTTATATATTGAGAGAAAAGCCCTGAGACATTTTACCCAAAGTTCAGAAAATTTATTAAAGAACTTACGATAACTTTTGCCGATTTGCTTGACTTCAAAACTTATAATACGACCAAATAAAAGGACCCGACACCGAAATACTGGTCCTGACGAGCCTTAAGTGACTTGGGGCCGCTACAAACAAACCCTAACGGTTCAAGGAAAACGTATACGTGGAAATAACCGGAAGGGTCATTACATCATCCACTACTAAAAAGGAGTTTCGTCCTTGAAAGTCAAGGTCAAGGGGGGTACCTGAAGGCTAAAATAGCTGCGGATACTGATCCCGCATATCTCTCTCGGTCTCCCAGGTAGCCTCCTCGACTGGACGGTGCCTCCACTGAACCTTAACAACCGGGATCTCTCGAGACCTCAATCTCCTGACATCTCTGGCCAAAATAGCTGTCGGCTCCTCAACAAAGGCTAAACCCTTACCCAACTGAACTGAATCCCACTGCAACACATGAGACTCATCTGAGACATACCAACGCAACATCGAAACATGAAATACAGGATGTATAGCTGAAAACATTGGAGGTAAGGCTAACTGATAGGCAACGCTACCAACCCTCTGCAGAATCTCAAACGGCCCAATGTACTTGGGGCTAAGCTTGCCCCGCCTACCAAATCTCATCACGCCCTTCATAGGCGATACACGGAGAAACCAAGTGCCGACACTAAACTCCAAGGCACGAAGCCTACGATCAGCATAACTCTTCTGCCTGCTTTGAGCTGCCCGAAGTCTGTCCTGAATCACTCGACTCGGTCTAAGGAATCTCGAAGCAAATCTGTGCTCTGTGGCCCAGCACTAAAACCATCAAACCAACCTACCGGTGATCTGCAACGCCTGCCATACAAGGCCTCAAAAGGTGCCATGCCGATACTCGAATGGAAGTTGTTATTATAAGCAAACTCTGCCAAGGGAACAAACTGATCCCAGAACCTCCAAGTCAAGAAACACAGGCCCGAAGCTGTCCTCAAGAATCTGAATGGTCCTTTCGGACTGGCCATCTGTCTGAGGTGGAAAGTGGTACTAAGATGAACCTCTTTACCCAAATCTTGCTGAATAGCCCTCCAGAATTAGATGTGAACTGAGTGCCACGGTCTGAAATGATAGAAGTTGGGACCCCGTGCAACCGAACAATCTCACGAAGGTAGATCTGAGCTAACCTCTCTGCGCCATAAGAAGTCTGAACTGGCAAGAAATGTGCTGACTTAGTCAGCCTATCAACAATCACCCATATGGAATCAAACCCATGAGAAGTATGAGGCAAACCAACAATGAAGTCCATAGTAATCCCTTCCCACTTCCACTCAGGAATGGGAAGTCGCTGCATCAAACCAACAGGTCTCATGTGCTCGAACTTAACCTGCTGGCAGTTCAAGCACCGAGATACAAACTCCGCTATATCCCGCTTCATACCACTCCACCGGTAAAGCTGCCTCAAGTCTCTATACATCTTTGCTGTGCCAGGGTGAATGGAGTATCTAGTACAATGTGCCTCATGAAGTATCAACCGAATAAAATCACTAATCCTCGGAACACAAAGGCGACTATCAAACCTCAGAACCCCATCTGAATCTAGAGTAGCCCGACTGGTCTCACCATGAACAACCTGATCACGAAGGTCACACAACTGCTGATCCTCAAACTGACGGCTCTGAATCTGATCAATCAAAGTAGAACGAACCTCAACACTGGCGATAACTCTGCTAGGATCCGACAAGTCAAGCCTAACCAAACGGTTAGCTAAGGACTGGATGTCTAAGGCCAACGGTCGCTCTGAAACTGAGAGAGAAGCGAGTCTACCCATACTCACTGTCTTCCGGCTCAAGGCATCCGCTACCACGTTTGCCTTGCCCGGATGATACAGAATAGTGAAGTCATAGTCCTTCAGTAACTCGACCCATCTCCTCTGTCTCAAGTTCAACTCTCGCTGACTCGTGATATACTGAAGACTACGGTGATCGGTGAAGATCTTACAGTGAACTCCATATAGGTAATGCCTCCAGATCTTGAGCGCGAAAACTACCGCCGCCAACTCTAAGTCATGAGTGGGGTAGTTGCGCTCGTGAACCTTCAGCTGCCTCAACACATATGCTATTACTCGACCCTGCTGCATCAACACAAAACCAAGACCAACCCCAGAAGCATCACAATACACGGAGAAGCTCTGACCCTCAACCGGCAAAGTCAAAACTGGAGCTGAAGTCAATAAGGCCTTAAGCCTCTGGAAGCTTTCCTCAACTGATCCGCCACTGAAATGGGACAACCTTCTAGTCAGCATAGTCATAGTGCTGCTGCATATGGAAGAATACCTTCAACGAACCATCTGTAGTAACCTGCTAACCCAATAAAGCTGTGAACCTCAGTAACAGTAGTAGGTCTAGGCCACTCACAAACCACTGAAATCTTTTCCGGATCAACCCTAATCCCATCCTTAGACACCACGTGCCCTAGGAATGCAACTGACTCAAGCCAAAACTCGCACTTTGAGAACTTGGCATAAAGCCGATGATCTCTTAAAGTCTGGAGAATAACCCTCAAGTGCTGCTCATGCTCATCTCTACTACGCGAGTATACCAAGATGTCGTCTATAAAAACTATCACAAATGAGTCC
>QJPP01004941.1:0-69146 GCA_003996215.1 Jaltomata sinuosa
ACATACAAATTTTTACATCTTGTTGTAAATATTTTACTGCCTGGGGCTAGTTCTATTCCTGACATTTTCCAATATAATACTAAAGATTTATCAATATTTTTATCTGATACTGCTACTGAATAATTAGCACTTATTATAAATTTAAACTTTTTGTATATTAAATTTCCTTTAACTGCGCTTATTATACTTTTTTATATAGGTTCTATTATCCTATCGTCTGCTAAATATATTTCTATTGGTGTATCTATTCCCTCTCTAAAACAAGCTTTTATTAATATTTCTGTTCCACCTAGATGTACGTATTTTATTGGATCTCTTACTTTTAGATTTTGTATTTCTTTATTTATGATCCTCCTGCTTATCAAGGGGATTTTAGCTTTTCCTTGTATATATTTGCAATCTATTACATGTTCTTTTTGGCTTACTACGTAGTATTCTTCTTTCTGTCTTTTGAATAAATTTCTTATAATTGGTATACTAAATATTTTATCTACACTTAAGTCTAATTCTTTTCCTTTTATTTGATCAAATATGTTAAAATCAAATATTATCTTTTGTTCCGTAGATTCTTCATCTAGATATTCTTCTTTGTTTATTATTTGTATCTCTTTTTCAGTCATTTATCTGTTCTGATTTAGTACTTAATTCATTTTCTTCTTCTTCTTCTGATATTTCATATATACTATCATTGCTATCTAGTTCATAGTCTATGTATTCTATTTGCGTATATTTTTTGTTTTCTTCTAATATTATTTCTGATATTTGTTTTCTTTGTGGGTTTCTTGGTAATCTACAATTTTTAGCTATATGTCCTAGTTTTCCGCAGTTATAGCATGTACATTCTGTTAGCTTTCGTTTTGGTCTATATGGTCTTTTTGTTTTATAGTTTTTTACATAATATTTTCTTTTTGGGTTTATATATCTATATTTAGATTTATATTTTTTATATCTCTTATTTCTAGAGTATGGATTTTTATAATAATTAATTTCATCTTTACACCCGAATTTAGGTGCTACTTTATTGTTAAAACATACTAGATTTTTTATTAGGGTTTTCTCTATTTGTAGCTTTTCTCTATATTCTTCGCAAGTATTAGAATACCAGTGATGTAAATATTTTATTCTAGCTCCTAATGTATCTGTCATTCCTGCTTCTTTCCAATTTTTTATTATTTTTGAACTAAATGGTTCAGGTAGTTTCGTAAAATATAACTGTCTGATTTCCTTACTTTCTTCTGTATAATATGATCCTTTTTAATAATATTCTTTAAATACACATGTGTATACATCTATATAACACATGTTGCATATTTCTAATTTTATCATTAAATTTCTATTTATGATTTTTTCTCTATTTTGTTCTTCGTATTCTGTCATCATACTACTGAATTCATTTCTTATTGCTGTTTCATATTTTTGTAGTATCTCTATCGATGTTGTTGCAGCTTCGCCGTTTATGTTTTTATTATTTCTTAATGTTTTTATACTTTCTTCTGTCAAATTTAATAACCATAATTTTACTGTTCCAATTAATGTTCTTTCTATGTATCTTGGTACCTCTGTCATAGCTATTTTGTTGTCTATTAATTGTTTTGCTATATATCCCATCCATAATTGGATAACTTTATTTGTATCTGTCACGCAATCTAGATCTAAGAAGTTATATTGTTCTATTGGTGGAGTTGGCGTCCATTTTTCATTATATCGTTTTTTCCATAGATTTTCCTGTCTATCTGAGTTTTCATAACATTTTGTATAGTATTTTGGACCTGGTTTAGAGTCTCTTTTTCTTGGTGTACTAGGTTTTTCTTCTACTTTACTCATGTTTATTTCTATGTTTTCATTATTTTCTATATCTTTTAATAATTCAGTGTATGTTTCACTTGCTTCTGAATTTTGTTCTTCATTAGTTTCATTTATTTCATCTATTCTTAATTCTGGTAAATTATGCTCTTCGTTATCTTCTTTTAGTTGTAATTTTTCTTTAAATGATCTTATTTCATTTTGTAATTTTTCTTGTTGTTCTTTTCCTTCTTTTTCTTTTTGTCTATTTTCATATATTTCTTTTAATATTGCCAGTTCTTTTTCTAATTCTTGTATTTTTGTATTTTTAATATTTTCTATTTTTTGTACTTCTATTTTTGCTTCTTGTTTTATTTTATTTATTTCATTCTTTATGTCTATCTCTTTGTTTTCCTTCATTACTCTTATCATAGCCGCTAAGCTATCTTCTAATTTAGCCGATTCTCTTTCTAGCATTAGGTTTAGAGTTTCTCCTATTTTCTTATATCTTCTTCCTAGATTAGAAAGTACTATTTTTATTTTTATTCCTTCTAGATTTTCGAAGGTTTTTTCTTCTATCACATATTTTTCCTTATTCATTTATAATTTGTGTTGTAATTTATATGTTAATTTTTGTAGTTCTATGTATAGATAGAATATTTCCTTTCTTTGTGCTAATATCGATTTATGGCATACTCCTGCAAATATATTTTCACTAAGTCTTTGTTCTCTATGTGTAATTTTTCATCTTTTTTGTTCAATTATTTCTGTTAGTTCTTCCTCGTACTTATTCATTAAATGTCTTATTATAATATTCCTTTTTTAAAGGAATCAGTTTTTGTATTTCTCTTACACTTTCCATAATATATTCAAGATATTCCATATCTTGAGTTTTTTGGTATTCCTCTATATTATCCTTTATTAAGGCCAAACTCATGATCGTACCACCCAACCTAGGGACCTTTCCACCAATAATTAACCTAGAACTATAAATTTTTATGGTTACACTAGCAAATTATGGTAATATAATCATGAATAAATAGCTTATAAACAAAACCCAAGGTTTCTACACCTAACAATCCTTCTTACACTAGATTTTTCATCTTAGGTCAAGCTAAACCCTCCCCAAGGCCTGTAGCTATCGATTCTAAGGTATAAAAATCAAAGTACTAGATTAGAGGAACAAATTACTTACCTTTACAAAGAATCTTGGTGGAAAATTAGTAGAAAATGCCCCAAATCGCATTTGCGCTTCCCCAAAATATTCTTGAGAAAGAATGAATATTTTTGGGGAAGTTTCTGCATTTACAACAACTTATCCTGCTATAGTAACTCAATGCTGCTATAGCAGTGCCACCATAGCAGAAGCTACCTACTATAGCAGAGTTGACCGACTTTAACTCCTACTATAGCAGAAAATTCTTCGTTATAGCAGTCATCACCGTAGCAACGTGTCACTCGCTATAGCGATTGACATGGGATAAAAACTTGGGAATCCTTCCAGTTTTTCCCATTTCGCAACACACCGTCAAACTTTGATGTTCCAGACTAACCCCTTCACGTCTTCAATATCGGAAGTTCTACTCACCTGAATTCATTTTTGAAAACTCCTATGGACTCCTTAATGCCTTAGATAATTTAAAAGCTAGCTCAAACTTATACATTTTACCCAATGCTGTCCTGGATTGACCTAGACTTCACCTTGCTTAGATTTTGTCTTAGATTAGCCTAGCCCAATATTTTCAACTCCCCAACTTGCAAGTTTTCTAACCCATTTTCTCACATGAATAGCTCACCCATAACAATAGGAAGGGTCGTTATAGGTAACGAAAGGAGTTACACAAATAGGGGACTCAAAGAAAAAAAAGAATGTCGACATCTTGCAAGGGATAACCCCAATTTTGATGAAAAGGAATGGAGGCCAATCATCATCTTAGATGTTAAAACCAATAAGCAGCCCAAAAACATTGAGTACAAGGATATCATCATAGGAAGACATAGTGGAGAATGAAGAAATAATCACGATCGCAGGTAATTCGCAAAACCTAATCTCTAACTTTAGTGGCGAAAAGGAAAAATCTACTTAAAGTATTATAGTTGGCTCGTCGCCTGATGCTGAAGAGGTTGACCTTATAATGAAGGTAAACCCTAATAATAATGTGAAATTACCTTAGAGGATGTGCAGGAAGAAATTGATTATTGGTCTAGTGTTGTTGTTTTCTATGTGATAGGGTCTAACCCCTCCAAAGTTGTGATTGAGGGGTACATTAAACAAATATGAAAGAATATGGGGATTGATAAGGTTGCTCAAGTGAAATAGGGTATTTTTGGTATGATTCCAGAATGCTAAAGATAGGTAAAAAGTAATTAATGAGGGGTCCTAATGTTTGATAGAAAACTAGTGGTGACTAAATCTTGGAGGGCTGATATTGATGTCTCCAAAGAGAAGATGGAAAGAGTTCCATCTGGATGAGACTCATGGGGCTAGATGTCAAGTACTGGGCGCAAAAGGGCTTGATAAAATAGCTAGTTCAGTGGTCTAAATTTGAAGATTTAATTAACACGCGTGCTCTTGACCTCATACAAATACAACTGTAGCAATTTCAGGATAAACAGTTTGATGCCCACTGTGGAACCAGAGTAGTTGTGTATAAATATTACTATGTTTATCTTACTAGATTATTTGTCTTTGCTTAGCAAGTAACCCAGTTAGGTAAATAACGATGAACAAGTCATAAAAAATCTTAGTGATAATAATGTGGTCAGGGAAGCAGAAAAACATTGCTCAAAAACCCGAGCTATAATGCAGCTCTCCAAACTAATAAAAATCAAGGAACAATGCATTGATGCTGACCTGATGAACATGAATACACCAAAAAAGAACTGCAAGCCTCTCCCTTCAGATGATGCAGAAAACGGGGGAGTAGGCACGTCGATTAGTCTAGAGAACCTCAAGGAAATTCTCCTAAATTTCACTGAAGTGCAGAAAGAGCTGATGAAGCAAGTGGAGGCACAAAACAAGAAAATAAGCAAACAGAAAACTAACTTAGCCCAGAAGACTTCTAATGGATCTAGGGGGAGAGGGTTCTAATCAACTAATATTACCCCAATGAAGTCATTTT
Organism: Jaltomata sinuosa; assembly: GCA_003996215.1. Classification (NCBI taxonomy): domain Eukaryota; kingdom Viridiplantae; phylum Streptophyta; class Magnoliopsida; order Solanales; family Solanaceae; genus Jaltomata; species Jaltomata sinuosa. The sequence continues at coordinate 4,905 of QJPP01004941.1, forward strand.
TAAGAATGAAAAAGGGCAAAATAGTGGAGCAACACATTAAGTTTGAATGGAAGATGGCTTTATGCACTGAGTTTAAAACTTTGGGCATATAGTGAATGATTGTGGAAGGTTGCAAAGAAAGGAAGCAATAAAGGCTATAAAGGGAAAGAAGATTCAGATGCAGCATCCTAACAAACCAATTACCATTGGGGAAGTGGAATAATAGACTGAGATGTCTAAAAAAAGGAACTGCAAAGTCCCCAAAAGAGTAAGGCCTCAACAAAATTACAAACTAAGAATATTAATTCCTTTTTTAGACTAACACAATCACTGGAATCACAAGGGAATGCAAGACCTTTAAGCCCTAGGAAGGGGAGGAGTGGTGCAGACCCTTGGAATGTAGGGGTGGGGTTACCCACATCCCTAATGGATACAATGGATTTTTGGAACTCTAGGAGATTAAACAGAGCTGATAAACAAAATGAAATGCATCTATTTATGCATAATATAAAGTCCAAGTTGTTTGGTATTGCGGACACAAAGGATAAGAGGGCTAAAGCTAATAAGGCTTCTCTTAATCTATGCAAGGATTTCTCCTTTACGACTAATCATATAACTTATCGTGGTGGTAGAATCTGTTGGCTTTAGAAGCCTTTGGTTCTTAATGTCAATATTATGATGGTCACAACACAATTGATACACTGTGAAGTTGAACATAGGGGAACTGGACATAAAATAAAGGTCACAATGGTCTATAAATGAAATTACCAGCTACCTAGAAGGAGCCTATGAGAGGATATGATCATAGTACATAGTAAAATTAAGGGACCAAGGGCAGTTGTATGGGAGTTTAACTGTGTATTAGGTGTTGAAGAAAGAATGGGAAGTACAATAACAAGTGCAGAGATCAGATACTTCAAATATTGTGTGGAGGTGTTCCATATACAAGTCTTAAATTCTTCAGGGTCCTACTACACCTGGACCAATAAACAAATGGGGGATGATAAAGTGGTAAACAAGATTGATAGAGTATTAGTGAATTGTGAATGATATGCTACTTACCTGCAAGTGAAGTGAAGTTCCTGAATGAAGGGCTCTTTCATCATTCCCCCTGATATTATACCCTAGAAGTTAGGGACACAAAGGTGTATAATATAGTTTAAGCATTTTGGAAAAAAAAAGAGAAAAACGGAAGAAGTGTGAGATTTGGAAATTGAAAAAGGGAGATATAGAAGGTAATAGAAAATCTTACCTCATGCTATTAAAAACGTGTACCATGTCAAAATATTGAAGCAAACTTTATTAAGTGAATAATTGATGAGCAACATAGAGAACCTGGTTCTCTTTACATTAGAAAAATTGCATTATCACAAGTTCAAAAATTGAAAACCCGATTTTGAAAAAACAGGCACAAGAATATATATGAGAAGTTTTTGTGCATATTTGAATAATTCATTGTTATGGCACAAAAGAAATAGGACATACTAGTTTCTCCATGCTGAGCAAATTGATAACAAAGGACCTTCTTCTTGGACTACCAAAATCTATGTTCAGTGAAGACAAGGTATGTATGCTTATGATATTGTAAGACCTCATACTTTTGGGCTAAAATTTGAACCATTTTAATTATGTAGTTAGATTCCAACCCGATGAATTTTTATTGTACCTAGGTGTAAAGTCCAATTATTAAGTGTGGAAAATACATTGGATGTAAATTAAAGTCGTATAAAACCTTTAGCACAAAGTTGAGTTGAAAGATTCTCTATCGATTAAGTTCCCGTATAAGTTTTTACTAGGGTCAAATTCAAATAAGCATTTCTGCTAGAATATGAAGAGTTATATAAAATATTATCTATCAAACTAAAAATATTTGAGTTTATTTTTCAATGAATTTAACCGCTCATCAATCTGAATTTTGACTAAAAATGTTACGATCATTTTATCAAAAGGTAGCAAAGTAGGGAAACTGTGCGATCAAAAGTGTGATTGCACTTTCAGTGTGCATTTTCCACTTTGGGGCTGCACAATGGCCCCAATATCTTTATTTCACTATAGAAAAGTGTGACCCAAAGTGCTCACAGCACCCCGTTGTGCAGCAGCACTTTGGGCACCACAAAATGGCCGACAGAATTCATTAAAAGGATATTTTCTCCGAATTTCTCATTTTATTTTTCATTTCATCAACCCTAAGATAATTTTATCTTCTCTTTTTACCATTAAAAACTAAGGTTTGTTCCTCCCATGTATTTTAAGGTATTCTTAATCATTAAGTATGGATTCCTTACAAGATTCTACACCAAAATCCTAGGGTTTTCAAGAAAACCTATCTCAAGGTTTAAGAACGGATTTCTTGGAGTTATTCTTAAAAATTAGAATTTTTCTTCAAGAATTTTTGAGAAATTAAGGTATGTAAGGCTATCTTCTACGTGTGTAAATACCTTGATCTTCCGTATGAATTACATCCCTATATTTTTAAATAACTTTAATGAATAAGTTAGGGTTAGAATAAAACTCTCATGTCTTGAATTTTCTTGATTCTTTATGAAATTCCAAGTACCCTCCATGAAAGTATCCAATTCCTATGGTATTTTTAGTTCCATGAATTCTATGATTTTTACCATGAATGTATCGGCAAAACCCAAATGGTGCGTGATTGGCACTCACTTTAACCCTCCAGTGGAATAACCAAATAACCCAAACCCTCTGACTTAATCAATTTAAATGAAGATAGATAACATTTCACTTAAGTTATAAATAAATTCAGGTCTATAGAAAAAATAAAAGAATGTGCGGAAAACATTTAACTAAACATATCCCCAGAAATTGAAAGTCATTATCCAGAATTCCAAACCAACATATCCAACAAGATTTACAAGAAGTAAAAGTAGTAGAGTTCCATTGTTCCGAATAAGGTCAACAACTCATGGAGGATAGATGGCAGCCTAAGAAGTAGTGCTCACCCTTGGATCTGCAATCGGTCTCTCTACTCTAGCAGAGGTCGCGTCTTAGACTCTGGAACACGGTCTGTACTGAACAAAAGAGGAGCACTGGGTAGTATCAGTATAACGCACAATGTACTGGTAGGTATCATTGGCCGACCCAATAATATAACATGAAAGCAGTAAAAATATATCAAGTGACAGGACTCCAACACTTAGCCTATAAGCAACCAACAGATAATCTTTCAAGTCAATTCAATAGTAATCAATTCAAGTTCATAATTCATAGAATAGCACCATATGACGGAAAAGGAGTAATCACACTCAAAAACTATCTCATGTATGCTATATCCACCAATATCTACTCAAATCACCTGTATCTTTAGTGTCACCCCAATCCTCAGCCAACTCATCATAGTAAGCAATGTAATAATACAAAACAAGGTAAAAAGTGTACACACATGCTATGGTCTTATTTTTACCCACTATCCATGACTTGCAGAGGACCTCAGGTGTCCATGTACCATACCAATATGGTATCCGTTCCATATCAAATGTATCAACATCAACATCTATATAACTAGGTTCTCAGACCCATATTCTCAGATACTCAGTGCCTAAGGTACTATTCATACTTAGTCATTTAATCTCACTTATCACTTCCTGTTTATTTAGCCTATTTATACAAGAAGCATATATAATACAACCACGTCCGAAGACCAATCACAGGCTATACAATTTCACTACAAATATGCAATAAGGTGAGTCTTAACTCCAATTCAAACCATAATCTTCCTCGAGTAAAGATACAACACCCGAAAGCTAGTTCACCACTTCCTTATCCTTTTTTAACTCTCTGGCATGCACATGATCTAGAAATAATAGTAATATAAGAGTAATTAGCCAATTACCCTTCATTTCAGACTTTGGGATCAAACCCTATCATTCTACCCATTAAACGAGAGTTTCTAACATTCTCCAAGGGTTAATTAATTACTTATTAGACCCATAACATTCATAGGATCAACAATACAAGGTTTCTACTCAAGTTCATAGCTTTTCCACTATTTTTAAGCCTATAAGTTTCACCTCTATAGAACCCAAGGTTCCCCACTAGTCTTAAACATGTTAAGAACTAATAATTTCATATTAGAACTCACAAAAACACAACTTAAGATTAGTTCTAGGTGATTTTGCACCTATCTATAGAGTTCTTACCCAAGTTCATGCTTTTAGGGCTTAATTGCAAGAAATCCACCATTAGTTCTTCCTCCAAGATCTGAGGAAGATAATTAATCAATAAGTTAATAGTTTTGTAGATTACTTACCTCAAACAATGGAGTTTGCCCTAGTTTCTTAGAAAAACCACTTCTTGGATCTCTAAGACAAAATAGAATAATGAGAGGAATGACTCAGAAAATTGCAGGTTGCACAAGTATATTGCTCCATAGTCTCATCGCGATGGAGGGATCTCCATCATGACCGATCATCACGATAAGGATCAGCTCATCATTATGAGGCATCCTTTAATTGTGGTGAAGGCCAATTTCCTGAATATTGTTGTCTCACTACAAGACCTTCATTTTGAAACACATATTATTTCACAGATACCATGAATTATTCTTAATGCGGAAACTATCATATTTGAAGTTCTATGACTCTGATTCTCATCTCGAAACTTCCTACAGGATCCTATGATAGTTCACTACCTACAAATAGACACCACACTACCACACGACATCACACTAAACACGAATTACCTCTAAGGTATAGCACACTATATTTTAGTCTTTGCTCACCCTAGCCCGATATTTTGAATTCTCATCTAGGGACTTTTCTAGCCAGGTACTTATGCATGAATTCAGTTTAATAATGGAATAGGTCATTATATTAGATGCCAATTAAATAATCGTTAATCCCTGAATGACAATCGAGAAGAAAATAGAGGAGGGGGGAATAAAGATTACCTGAATCAATGAATAAGTGGGGATACTTGTTTCGCATGTCTATCTCAGTCTCCTAAGTGGCCTCCTTAATAGGACGGTTCTTCTACTGGACCTTCATAGATCTAATTTCATTGTATCTCAACTTCTGAACATCTCGATCAAGAACAGTAATAACCTCTTCTTCATAAAAGAAGTTCTCATCTAACAGGACTGAATCTCAGCGAATGATGTAATTACCATCACTGTGGTACTTATTAAGTATCAACACATGGAATACTGAATAAACTCCTGATATACTAGGTGGTAAAGCAAACCTATAATCCACTAGCCCCACCTTCTGAAGAATCTCGAATGGTCCAATATAGCTCAAACTTAACTTTCCTCACTTTCTAAATCGCATAACACCCTTCATGGATGAGACATTCGGCAAAACTTTCTCACCTTCCACAAAGTGCATGGCTCTAACCTTTCTGTCTGGATACTCTTTCTGCCAGCTTTGTGATGCTAAAAGCTTCCCTTAGATGAACTTCACCCTTTACATAGAGTTCCTTACCAAGTTCATACCTAAAGTTTTTGCTTTAGATGAATTAAACTAACCGATGGGAGATCTACACCTCCTCCCATACAATACTTTAAATAGGGCCATGTCTATGCTGGAGTTGTAACTATTGTTATAAGAAAAGTCTGCTAGTGTTAAATACTGATCCCAATGACCCCCAAAGTCTATCACACATGCATGAAGCATGTCCTCTAACACTTGAACCATACACTCAGACTGCCTATTCGTTTGAGGGTGAAAGGTTGTACTCAAGTCTAATCTTGTCCCTAACTCTTCGTGCTACTTCTGCCATAAATTTGAGGTGAACTAAGGGCCCCATCAGAAATAATAGAGATAGGCACCCCATGAAATCGAACAATCTCATTCAGATAAATCTTGTCCAGCTTAGTTGTATTATGAGTCACCTGCACAAGGATAAAGTGTGCAAATTTTGTCAACCTATCAACAATGACCCAAATAGAATTGTACTTCCCTAAAGTCTTGGGGAGGAGAACCACAAAATCCATGGCTATTCTCTCCCACTTCCATTTAGGAATGGGCATCCTCTGAAGTGTACTTCCAGGTTTCTGGTGCTAGTATTTCACTTGCTGGCAATTCTGGAAATTAGACACGAAGTCCACTTTATCTTTCTTCATTCCACCCTACCAATAATATTGCTTCAGGTATCGGTACATCTTGGTCACACCAGGATGTATAAAATACGTTCAACTATGAGGCTATGCAAGAATGGTGGGAATCAACTCCTCAACACGGGGCACAAAAACTTTCCCTTTGTTCCTCAGTACACCTTCATCATCAATGATGGCCTCCTTGGCCTCACCCTGTAACACCTTGTCACGAATCCTGCTCAATTTAACATCATCAAACTATTTAACTCTGATTTGCTCGAGGAAAGAGGACCTCGCCTCTACACATGCTAGTAATCTACCCCTTTCAAAAACTTCCAACCTCATGAAGCTGTTAGACAGAACCTGAATATCTCTAGCAAATGATCGTCGAGCAACGTTCAGGTAAGCCAAGCTACCCATACTTTCAGTCTTTCTGCTAAGCGCATCAACTACCATATTAGCCTTACTCGAATGGTACAAGATGGTGATGCCATAATCTTTAAGTAGTTCCATCCACCTTTTCCGCCTCAGATTCAAGTCTTTCTGAGTGAAGACATGCTGCAAACTACGGTGGTCTATGAACACTTTGCACTGAACCCCATATGAATGGTGCCTCTAAATCATGAGAGGAAATATCACTGCAGCCAACTCTAAGTCATGAGTAGGGTACTTCTTATCATGCACTTTGAGTTCTCTTGAAGCATAGGCAATGACATTTTGTTCTTGCATCAACATAACACCTAAACCAGACCGTGATGCATCACAACAAACAATATAAGTCTTTACCTTCAACCAGTAAGGCGAGGATGGGAGAAGTGGTTAACAAGGTCTTGAGCTTTTGGAAACTCTCTTCACACTCTTCTGACAAAACAAATGATACATCCTTTTGGGTCAAGCGAGTCAGGTGAGTAGCAATGGATGCAAAGTCCTTAACAAACCTGTGATAGTAGCTATTCAACCTCACAAAGCTATGGACTTCTATCACCAAAGTGGGTCTAGCCTAATTCTTAATTGCTTTTATTTTCTGTGGGTCTACCATCACCCGATCTTTCATAACCACATGCCCTAGGAAGGATACAGTAGATAACCAGAACTCATACTCCAAAAATTTTGCATATAATTCCTTCTCTTTAAATAGTCCTAACACAATTCTAAGATGATCCTCATGCTCCTTATCATCCTTAGAGTATACCGGAATATCATTAATGAAGACTATGATGAAGGAGTTAAGATAGGGCTTGAATACTTTATTCATTAAACTAATAAAAGAAGTTGGGGTGTTAGTCAGCCTGAATGACATCATAAGAAACTCATAGTGCTCGTACCAGGTTCGAAATATAGTCTTAGTAATATTTAAAGGTCGGATTTTCAGCTGATGGTAACTATACTTTAAGTAAATTTTAGAGAATACCAAAGCCTTTTGTAACTAATCGAACAAGTCATCAATGTGAGGAGAGGGTACTTGTTACGTATAGTAACCTTATTCAGTTGTCTTTATTCTATACACATGCGCAAACTGCCATTTTTCTTTTTAATAAAGAGAAATGGAGCACCCTACATGAAGGCACTCAGACGGATGAAACCCTTACTCAACAGTTCCTGCAACTGAGCCTTAAGAACTCTCTAGTCATCCGGTGCTATTCTATAGGAAGTAATAGAGGTAGGACACGCATTTGGCTGTAAGTCAATGCAAAAATCAACATCTCGATCACGTGGCAAGCTAGGCAGATCTACAAGAAATACCTCTTGGAACCCACACACTACTAGAACTGGCTCAATAGATGGGACCTCAAACTAGTATCCCGAAGATGTGCTAGAAAGGCTAAACATCCCCTCCCTATCAGAATCTGAGCATGAAGAACGAATTTCATTGGAGCTAGACTATAATTTACCTCTAACTGTAACCTATCCAACCCAGTCATAGACATTGTATTAACATGACAATCCAAAATAACATGATGCAGAGACAACCAGCTCATTGCCAAGATGACATCGAAGTCTACCATGTCAAGAATAACTAAGTCAGCTAAAGTCTCTCACCCTATGAATATGATAGGATAAGCTCGGAAGACCCTATACACCACCACAGAATCCCCTACTGGAGTAGATACAGTAAGAGGAAAATCAAAGGATTCACATAATATATCAAAGCTCTCAGCAAAATCAGAAGACACATAAGAAAAGGTAGACCCAGGGTCAAACAAAACTGAAGCCATATGATCAGAAACAAGAATAGTACCTTTGATCATTGCATCTGAATCCTCTGTCTCTGGCCTACCCCAGAAAACATAAAAGTGATTCTTGTCTCTAGACTGCATACCGCCCCTGTTGAGCTGATTACCTCCTCTACCACCATGCAGGTTGGGCTGAGCGCTACCTCTATTGAAATATGACCTCCTCGCCTCCCCTACGAACAATTTGTGCCATAACTATTGACTCTACCAGTTAGAACCAAAGCTACAGGATCTTGCTGCTGAGATGCCTACTGAAGCCGAGGACAATTCCTCCTCAAGTGACCAAGCTCACCATACACAAAATAGGTACAGTCAAAATTAGGTCACTATGCTAGAGCCAACTGAGCAATATATTCACCAAAGTCTGGTATAGGTTGACTAGTCCTTAATGGACTGCCAGCAGAAACTGGTGTCGATGAATGAATTGGGTGCGTAGGGTATCCCTACAAACCCTGACCTTTCAAAAACTAACCATTGTAACTACCTCCAGACCAAGGCTTCTTCCAAGCTATACTTTTCTGACTTTATTTCCTTACCCCTTCAATATTCTTTATGAACTCAACAATTTCTTGAAATGACTCACCCGAAGATGCTACCTACAAAGAAGCAATCTTGAACCCTATATTCACACCTTTCACAAAGCAGTAGATCCGCTCTTCTTCTGTATTAATTAGCTGAGAAGAATAATGAGCTAAGACATAGAAATGAGTCACATAAGCAGCCACAGATGAACTACCTTTCTCAATATTTGTGAACTCATCTTTTTTTCTGTCCCTTAGAGTCTAAGGAACATACCTATCTAAAGAGACCTGATAGAAGTGACTCCAAGTCACAGGGAGCACTCCAGTAGGCTTGTACTGCATGAATTTCCTCCATCATATCTTGTCATCCCCTTGAAACTGAAATAAAAAGAAGTCTACACCATGCCTCTTAACAATGCCCATTCTATGCAATCTCTCAAGAAAGTCTATGATGAACTCATAGGCGTCCTCAGATTCCAATCCATGAAACACAAGAGGCCTCATTTTTGCTAACTTGTAGAAGATCTCATGTTCACCACCTTTCATCACTGGGCCTATCACCTATTGTGGAAACATACTTGTCTTAGAAGCAGAGTCTAACTATAGGCCACACCTGCAGCATGCTAGGTCACCAAATGATTCATAATAGAAATCACAGGAGTAGCCCCATCCCCTGCCAATCCACTAAGGAAGCTCAGAACCTGATGGATTACCTCAGATGATAATGGGACCTCCGCTAAACCTCCCTGGACTGGTTCTATTGCCTCATTGTACTTAATTCAAACTTCTTCATCTACCATAACCTCTGGAATATTCTCTTGTGGAGGATGATATGTTGACCTTTCACGAGAAAGAGTTACAGCTCGAGCTCTACCCCTAGCGAACGCACGTCCTCTCCTTCCTCTGGCACTACCCTTGACTCTTCCCTTCCATGAATTTCAGCCTCAACAACTTGGTCAGGAATTGCAGCTCCAGCTTCAGATAAATGTGTCCTCACCATCTATGAGAATAAGAGTGATTGAGCTAGATACCAATTTGGATCACCATATACCAATTAAAATCAAGTTATAGCACAGGGAATGAAAAAAGTTGAGTTTACTAAAGTCCTATAGCCTCATGCAGAGAAGTACAAACGTCTCCATACTTTTTTGCAAGACTCTACTAGACTCATTCTGGTATGATGAGATTAACAAACTCAGGGCTCTGATACCAACTTTATCACGATCAATATGAACTGTGATTTACACCCACTCTAAACCTTTGGTGGGGGAACCAAATGACCCAAACCCAACTCTCAGTCTTAACTAATTAATGAAGATAGATAATATTTCACTAAAGTCATAGATGAATTAAGGTGTATAAAAAACTAAAAGAATGTACGGAAAATATCCAACTAAGCATATCCCCAGAAACTGAAAGTCATTGTCCAAAACTCTAAACTAATATTGTATAAGATATCCAACAAGATCTAAAAGTAGTAAAAGTAATAGAGTTCTATTGTCCGGAAGAAGGACAATAACTCATGGAGGATCCATGCAGTCTGAGAAGTAGTGCTCACCCTTGGATCAACAATCGGTCTCTCTACTCTAGCCGAGGTCGCGTTTCAGCCTCTGAAACATGGTCTGTGATGTGCCGCCATTTTACGGCACTTTCGACGTCTCTAAACTAAGAACAATCGTACTTTTTCAAGCAACCATCGTCGTTTTTGATGTTTTATGTTATGTTTTCAGGAAATGGAGACAAACGTAGAAAAGGAAGGAAATCCGATCAAAAGAGCATTCTGTATAAGAGTGACGGTTGGAGTGACGGTCTGTCAAGCCAGTGACGATCCGTCACCCAAACCGTCACCCTGAGGCAGCACCACTGCCTAGTGGTGATGGCCACCGTGACGGTCCGTCAAGGTGGTGACGGTCCGTCACCCAAACCGTCACAGTAAGGCAGTCCGCTACGCGGAATCCGAACATTTTTAGGACTTTGTTTCCTAGACTCCTATAAATACCCTATGTTAGGTTTATTTTATTTGTCAAGCTTTTTAAAATAGTTCACCCAATAATTCTAGGAGAGTTTAGGCGAGTTTTGAGAGAGGAAACACGCTACACACGTTTTCCTCCTCCTTCAATCTTGTTCTTGATTCGTTCTTGGGATCTTGGTTTTCTTGTTCTTGGATAATTGAAGATTGTTTCATTATATTGTAAGAATATTTTCCTCTTTATTATGAATACGACTCTCTTCTCTCTTCTTAATAGCATGATTAACTAAACTTCCCACAACTAGGGTTGTGGGAGCTATGGCAAAAGTATCAATATAGATTCCGGGTAGCGTCGGGTTCAATATATATGTTGTCACGTTGTTAATCATTCATTACTTAATGTTTTCTAGTGGTTGCAAACATTAGAACATGCCTAGGTTTAAATTTCCTTGAGTAAAGAGATTAAAACCGGGAAATTTGGTTAACTACGAGGATTCGAGACTACCAACTCTCGTCTTATGATTAATGTTGTAACTAGATTAATCTACTTGATGTTTAGGATTGAAATATAAAAGCTCACCTTTTCAAGTTCGAGAGAATTGAAAAGGAAATTCGTCTATTTGGTTGAGAAACGTTTGGATGATACCATCAATTCAATCACATCGTGACATACATATAAAAAGAACCCGGTTAAGCTTGAATCGACATTGTTACAACGCCATGGTGAACACTTCCCTAGTTCTCTCTCATATTGATTTTCACTCATACATTATTGTTCGTTTTGTTTACATTTTGTTCACACAAAACCCCCCCTATTTATCGGAAAATATTGATTACTAGTCATCTACTTCACTAACGACTTAATTCGCACCTTATTCCCTGTGGGATCGACCCCAACCTCTGTTGGGTTCTATATTTGCCGACGACCGCTTACGCTTCTTAAATTGAGGTGTAGTTTGGGCGTTATCAAATTTTGGCGCCGTTGCCGGGGAATACGGTTGTTTATTAAGTCCGGTGTGTTTATTTGACTCTTAGTCATATTTCCTGCTTTTATTTTTATTTGTTGTTTTTGTTTTTACAGGGTACATAGTTATGCATGCCAAGTACCTGAGGCTCGGGTGAACCAATATTACCCTACGACCCCGAGCTCGCAAGGACGCTAAGGCAAACCATGGTTGCACAACAAACAGAGGCAGCAAGGCTCGCTGCAGAACTGCAGGCCCAACAAAATGTAAATGCTGGTGGTCTGCAGGACGATGTCGCACTGAATGAGGAGAATATCGACTTGGATAGAGTTGGCGCTATGGGCGCCATTGCTTTTCCTCTGCTAGCACCCGGGGCCAAGTTCAACATTACTAGCACGATGATTCAGCTGTTGAATTTGAGATGAGTGTTCTGTGGAGCTGCTGGTGATGATCCAAACCAACACCTGATGAATTTTGTGGGCATCTGCAAGTCGTTTGAGTTGCCTGGAGTGAGTCAGACAGCGATCAGGCTCAGGTTGTTTCCGTTGTCTCTGTCTGATGAGGCAGCGCTATGGTTGACAGAGCTGACCCCCGACTCTATCGCAACTTGGGGAGAGTTGAAAGGAGCTTTCCTAGAAAGGTTCTTTCCTCCCTCTAGGATGATACAGTTGAGGGATGAAATTAGCAACTTCAGACAGCAACCTTACGAAGGTTTACATGAGACTTGGTTGCGGTTCAAGAAGAAGCTGACACAATGCCCTAACCATCAATTGAACGACGAATTTTTGATGCAGACATTCTACAGGGCACTGAATTCGGCTACCAAGCCGACATTGGATAACGCAGCAGGTGGAGCGTTTATGGGTCGCACGTTTGCTGATGCCACAACTATTTTGGACAGGCTCACAAAAACCAACAGGGCCTGGCATACACGTGATACAGAAGTAGCAGCAAGCACCTATGCAGTTGGCATGTCAGCAGAGCAGCGCAGAAAAGAGGAAGAACGGGACCAAGACATGGCCCATCTAAAAACGCAAATGGACCTGCTGACCAAGCATTTGATGTCAGGAGGTATTGAGAAGGTGAAAGTTGTGGGGTCCCAAGGTAGAGTAGCAGAGGTTGAATCTGATGAGGAGGCGAACTATTTGGGGGGTTTCCAGGCCAATGGCCAGGGAAACCAAGGTCGAAACTATCAGAGAGACAACTACTATGAGAAAGCTCCCTACAGAGATCGCGACCAGGGAAACTGGAGGAATAACACTGATAGAGGTGGGTTGTATGTACCACCTGGTAATCGGGACAAAGCTAGCAACGAGGCAGGGACGTCCAAACTAGAGAACATGATGGCGAAGATGCTGCTGAAGGTGGAATCGACTGACTCTGGAGTAAAGGAGATGAGGACTGAGTTATCAGCATTGAGCCAGTTAGTGGATTCACATTCCACTTCAATCAGGCAATTAGAGCAGCAAGTGAGTCACATCTCGGCATCGCTAAATCAAAGGAAGACAGGTACCCTGCCAAGTGACACTATTCAAAACCCGAGGAATGATGCGAGCTGTATGGCGATCACCACCAGAAGCGGTAAAACATTACCGTAATCACATCCGGTAATTCCGACTTAAGGTGATGATGCGGATGAAAAGATGGCAGAGGATGCTACTCAAAAGCCCGCGGTTAAAAGCAAGGAAGCTGAAAAACTTCCAACTATGATGCCTCGGCCACCGCCTCCGTTTCCGCAACGTTTGAAGAAAAAAGTGGATGATGGCAAGTTCCTAAATTTCATGACCATGCTCAAGCAGGTATCAATAAACATCCCACTCGTGGAAGCGCTTGAACAAATGCCCGGATATGCCAAGTTCATGAAGGACTTGATTACCAAGAAGAGGTCAGTAAGCTTTGAACCAGAAGATAACCTTCACCACTGCAGCGCTATTTCTTCAAGATCATTAGTGGAAAAGAAGGAAGACCCAGGTGCGTTTACTGTTCCCTGTACTATCGGGAAGCTCAACTTTGGAAGAGCATTATGTGATCTTGGTGCTAGCATCAACTTGATGCCGCTAGCAGTTTACAAACAATTGGGTTTGGGAGCGCCCAAACCAACTACCATGAGGGTGCTAATGGCTGACCGTTCAGTAAAGCGACCAGTTGGAATATTGTCTGATGTGCTGGTAAAGATCGGTAAGCTTATATTCCCAGCTGACTTTGTGATCTTGGATTGCGAAGTGGATTTTGAAGTTCCCATAATCTTGGGATGACCTTTGTTAGCCACGGCAAGAGTGTTGGTCGACATGGAAAGAAACGAACTGACCTTCCGATTAAACAATGAAGTGGTCAAGTTCGATGTGTCCAAATTGATGAAGCATCCAAGAGACATGAAGGTGGTCGCGGTCGTCAATGTTATTGAGGAAGCTCCTGCGGATGTGCATCTTGAGGAGAAGGGTTTGGTTGAGACCTGAGCTGTTATGAGAATGAAGTTGGGATCGCAAGAAGAGAAACCTGTAGAGGAAGGCGGTGAAAATAGATCAAGGAAACGAAAACACCGCAAAAGAACCTGCAAAGAAAGAGTGAAGAAGTTGTCGCGACTAGCTGCGGAGCCGATAGAAGAGGAAGTTGGAACGCAATAGAATGGTGTGGCGTGCACCTATTCCATCAATTTCTCCTGCTTTGGAGACCCTGGCGGTCTCCAACATCATGTCAGAATCTGAGTCCTATGGACTTCACAGGTATTCCTTATTCTCACAGTTTTTAGTTTGTACATGTATGCATGAGTCTAAGTTGAGGGTGTTGGGATACCTGTGAGTCATACACCACCGAGGGTTTTTGTTGCCGTGTTTCTTTTCCCTCCGGTGTGCTATCTAGTAGAACCGGCATGTTTAGGTTGTCGTTTAAATTTTAGTTTTTTTTAGTGTCTATAGCAAGCATGGCGTTTTTGGTTGGAAAATATACTAAAAGGAGCCCCCTCTGAAAAAGTTGATTTTGTACTTATGTTTGAAACGATTGACTGTCTGGATCCTTGGATGTCATTGTGTGGTTATGATTGGAATAAGTATGTTAAGCCGAGTGCTGTCTTGATAGTTGGTAGTGGTATGGTTTCTTGGTGCCAAGTGTGTGTGAGCATATTGTTATAAATTCTTACTCTGTGCATGCATCTAGAACTTGCCCGGTCTATTTTGTTAAAGTTTGAAGTTGGTTGCTTAGGAAAGGATCACATGCCTTTTTTGTGTACAGTCCACTTAGCCTATAAGACCGCCCAAATGTAAATAATCCCTTTGATCCCTGTTTGAGCCATAATTGACCCTGTTCTTTCAATAACCTGTCACCGTTCCTGTTTAACTTTGAATCCCTGTTTTGGCCCTGGTCCTCCCTTGGACATCGTGCACCTCGACTCAGGCAATCATCCTAAGTTGAGGGTGGCTACTATTGAGGTAAATGATAAGAAAAATAGGATGAATAAGATTGGTTGTGAATAGAATGAAAATTCCGGGTGTGTGTCTAAGAAAAAGATAAAGAAACGAAGAAAAAAAAAGGGAGATGAAAAAGAACGAAAAAGAAATAAAAAGAAGTGTCAAAATAAAGAGGCCGCACCTGTAGCTAGAAAGAAGGGAATAAGGAGGTGAATAAGGATGGGCAAAGTAAAGTTATGTGGAAATAATAGGTCGGTGAATCCAAGGAGGGTTTAGTAACTATTCCCCAAACGTATCCTACCTGCACCCGAAGCCGCATTACAAGCCAAAACAAGTCCTGTAGTGATCCTGAATGGCTTTCTGAAGAACTGAAATAGAATAGTAAGGGCAAGCTTATGGCATCGCATGTGCATCATTTGAAATCGTTTGTGAGTGTGAGCGTCTTACCTAGTCCTAAATCTTGTGTGTGGGACTTCTTTGTGGTGAGGGCGTCAAGATTTCTGTATCGTCTAGTGACTGTTAGAATGGCTGTGCGTGTGTATGCATAATATTCCATCATATTGGAATGACATGTTTGGATCCTTGCAAGTTAATGTTTCATACATTTGTGTACTATCGGAGGGGTGGCGTGATTTAAGAATTAATGAGCTATTGAATGACCATGGAGTGCTAGAGACACGAGTTTGTTTTCTTAGTTGAGTCGTCGTATTATTGTTTTTGTGTCATGTTGCTTGAGGACAATCGAACGTTTTAAGTTGAGGGTGTTGATGTGCCGCCATTTTACGGCACTTTCGACGTCTCTAAACTAAGAACAATCGTACGTTTTCAAGCAACCGTCGTCGTTTTTGATGTTTTATGTTATGTTTTCAGGAAATGGAGACAAACGTAGAAAAGGAAGGAAATCCGATCAAAAGAGCATTCTGGATAAGAGTGACGGTTGGAGTGACAGTCCGTCAAGCCAGTGACGGTCCGTCACCCAAACCGTCACCCTGAGGCAGCACCACTGCCTAGTGGTGACGGCCACCGTGACGGTCCGTCAAGGTGGTGATGGTCCGTCACCCAAACCGTCACAGTAAGGCAGTCCACTACGCGGAATTCGAACGTTTTTGGGACTTTGTTTCCTAGACTCCTATAAATACCCTATGTTAGGTTTATTTTATTTGTCAAGATTTTTACAATAGTTCACCCAATAATTCTAGGAGAGTTTAGGCGAGTTTTGAGAGAGGAAACACGCTACACACGTTTTCCTCCTCCTTCAATCTTGTTCTTGATTCGTTCTTGGGATCTTGGTTTTCTTGTTCTTGGATAATTGAAGATTGTTTCATTATATTGTAAGAATCTTTTCCTCTTTATTATGAATACGACTCTCTTCTCTCTTCTTAATAGCATGATTAACTAAACTTCCCACAACTAGGGTTGTGGGAGCTATGGCAAAAGTATCAATATAGATTCCGGGTAGCGTCGGGTTCAATATATATGTTGTCACGTTGTTAATCATTCATTACTTAACGTTTTCTAGTGGTTGCAAACATTAGAACATGCCTAGGTTTAAATTTGCTTGAGTAAAGAGATTAAAACCGGGAAATTTGGTTAACTACGAGGATTCGAGACTACCAACTCTCGTCTTATGATTAATGCTGTAACTAGATTAATCTACTTGATGTTTAGGATTGAAATATAAAAGCTCACCTTTTCAAGTTCGAGAGAATTGAAAAGGAAATTCGTCTATTTGGTTGAGAAACGTTTGGATGATACCATTAATTCAATCACATCGTGACATACATATAAAAAGAACCCGGTTAAGCTTGAATCGACATTGTTACAATGCCATGGTGAACAATTCCCTAGTTCTCTCTCATATTGATTTTCACTCATACATTATTGTTCGTTTTGTTTACACATTGTTCATACAAACCCCCCCCCCCCTATTTATCGAAAAATATTGATTACTAGTCATCTACTTCACTAACGACTTAATTCGCACCTTATTCCCTGTGGGATCGACCCCAACCTCTATTGGGTTCTATATTTGCCGACGACCGCTTACGCTTCTTAAATTGAGGTGTAGTTTGGGCGTTATTGGTCTGCACTCAACAAAAGAAGAGAACAGGGTAGTATCAATACAACACACTATGTACTGCTCAGTATCATAGGTTGACCCAATAATATAACATGAAAGAAGAAAAACATATATCAAGTGACAAGACTCCAACACTTAGCATATAAGCAACCAACAAATAATCTTTCAAGTTAATTTAATAGTAACCAATTCAAGTTCACAATTCATAGAATAACACCATATGAGGGAAAAGGAGTAATGACACTCAACAACTATCTCACGTATTGCTATATCCACCAATATCTACTCAGATCACCTGTATCTCTAGTCTCACCTCAATCCTCAGCCAACTCATCATAGTAACCAATGTAATAATACAAAATAAGGTAAAAAATGTACACACATGCTATGGGTCTTATTTTTCCCCACATCCATGACCTGCAGGGGACCCTAAGTGTCCGTGTACCATATTGGCATGGTATCTGTTCCATATCAAATGTATCAACATCAACATCTATATAACTAGGTTCTCAGACCCATATTCTCAGATACTCAGTGCCTAAGGTACTATTCATACTTGGCAATTTTAGCTTACTTATCACTTCCTATTTATTTAGCCTATTCATGCAAGCATAATAGGAAAAGCATATGTAATACAACCACATCTGAAGATCAATCACAGGTTATACAGTTTCACTACAAATATGCAATTAAGTGAGTTTTAACTCCAATTCAAACTATAACCTACCTCGAGTGAAAATACAACACCTGCAAGCTAGTTTACCACTATCTTGTCCTTTCTTAAGTCTCTAGAATGCACAAGGTCTAGAAATAACAGTAATATAAGAGTAATTATCCAATAATCCTTTAGTTCAGACTTTGAGAATCAAACTTAATATTCTACCCATTAAATGATGTTTCTAGCATTCCCCATGGGTTAATTAATGATTAATTAGACCCATTACATTCATAGGATCAATAATCCAAGGTTTCTACTCAAATTCATAGCTTTTCCACCATTTTAAGTCTAAAGGTTTCACCTTTATGGAATCCAAGGTTCCCCACTAGTCTTAAACATATTAAGAACTAATAATATCATGTTAGAACTCATTAAAACACAACTTAAGATCAATTCTAGGTAATTTTGCACCTACCCATAGGGTTCTTCCCCAAGTTCATGCTTCTAGGGCTTAATTGTAAGAAATCAACCATTAGTTCTTCCCCTAGAACTAAGAAAGATAATCAATCAATAAATTAAGAGTTTTATAGATTACTTACCTCAAATGATGGAGTTTGCCCTAGTTTTCTTAGAAAACCCACTTCTTGGAGTTCTAAGAAGAAATAGAATAACGAGAGGAATGACTCACAAAACTGCAGGTTGCACAGGTATATTGCCTCATAATCTCGTCACGATGGACGACTCTCTGTTATGATGGATCAGTGTGATAAGGATTTGCTCATCATGACGGATTATAGGAAAGAGGCATCCTCTTGTCGCGGCAATGGTCAATTTCTAGAACACCATTATCTCACTCTCAGACCCTTATTTTGTAACACACATTATTTCATGGACATCACAAATTATTCTCAATACGACAACTATTATATCCAAGGTTTTATGACTTTGATTCTCATTTTGAAACTTCCTATGGGATTCTACGACAGTAGGTTACACATAAATAGACACCACACTACCACACAATAACACACAAAATACAAATTACCTCTAAGACACATAATACTATATTTTAGTCTGAGCTCACCCTAGCCCGAGATTTTTAACTCTCACCTAAGAACTTTTCTATCCAGATATTTATGCCTTAATTTTATGTAATGATAGAATAGATTGTTATATGTATGGAGATATAAAAAGTATGATTTTTCTTTGAAAATTGAGATTGATGATTTCTCTTATTGATTTTACTTATGAAATGATGCATATGACTATGAACCACAATTTTGATGATTTTTTATGAAAAGTATGAATACTATAATCATTCTCAAAAGTTGAGCTTTTCTAGTTATAATACAAATTTCATGATAAATGAGTATGAACTTCATTATACTATAACATAATTTATGAATCATGATATTATGCTATGATGATATATTTCCCATGATCTCAAGTTTATGAAAAAGGATCAATAGGTCCCAACATTATGAAAAGGCCAATAGGTGCCATACCTATGATTTAAATATTTTAGAAGTATTTTAGAAACTGAGAAGGTACAGTTCACAAGAGCCCATTATCTGAAAATTATGTTTGATATATATATATATAAATATATATATATGAAACATAATTTTTTACAAGACTTACCTCTTCAAATGCTTTTAAATTATATTTTCTTTCATGTCTAGCTGGATGCTCATTTTTTATTTTACATTATGGGTACACTAAATCCAGCAATGGCATCGGGTGCCCGTCCCACCCAGGGTGTAGGCTAGGGGTATGCAAAAATAGAAAAGTCCTCAAAAAGGTAGTCAACACAACTCGTCCATTAAAGCTTTTACACATGGATCTACATGGACCTATGGGAGTTCAAAGTAGAGAAGGAAAAAAAAGATACATGTTTATGAGTATTGATGATTATTCAGGTTCACATGGACCTAGTTCCTTTCCTCAAAAGTGAAGCATTCGATTTATTTTGGATATTCATCAAAAAGCTGCAAAGAAAGTTAGATCTTTAAGTAGCTATTATAAAATCTGATCATGTTATTGAATTTGATAATAATAGCTTCCTTGAGTATTTTGCAGCTTATGGGATTAACTTCTCAACACCTAGAACCCATCAACAGAATGATGTTGGGGAAATGAAAAATAAGACTTTGGAGGATATGGAAAGAACTATTCTAATTGCCAATGGTCTCCTTAAAACTTTTTGGACTGAAGTTGTTAACACTATATGATACATCATCAAAAGATACATGATTAGATCACTACTGGACAAAACTCCATATAAGCTAATAAAGGGTAAAAAACCCAATAACTTCCATCTTAAAGATTTTTGGAGTAAATTTTTTGTTCATAATAACGAAAAAATGGTCTAGGAAAGTTTGATGCAAAGATTGATAAAGGAATTTTCTTTAATACTCTTCACAATACAAGGTTTACAAAAAGGACCTTATATGTTGAAGAAAATGTCTATGTCATCTTTTGATGAAACTAATGGATTAAAAGAGAGGGGATCACAGTAGTGATTATTGACTCAAAAACTTCCTAAGGATCCAGCTAAGCAAGGGGAATCGTGAAAGAGCATGGTTCTTTGGAAGTTGTACATGATGTACAGTCTATAGGGGGAACTAAATAAAAATATAATAAAGTAGGTTCTACTAGATGTCTAGAATATTTGCATGATGTACCCTTTCAAGGGAAATTGAAGAAGTGATCAATGACGATGCACCTTATCCTATGCTACTCAAGGAAGAAGCTGGAAGAATAAAAAATCTCATCCTGTCGAGAACATCTTCACCGCTATGAATTTTGGCATAATGATACGATCAAAGGCTAGAATCTTGTGTACCTTCTCTTTTTACTTATCTATTGGTGATATAATATTTGGTGCCACAAATAATACTCTATGTAATGAGTTTTTAAAGTTAATGGGGAGAATTTGAGAAGAGCATGATGGGTAAATTAATTTTTTTCTTGGGATTACAAGTGAAACAGACAAAGGATGGTACTATGATTTATCAATAAAAGAACATTAAGGAACTTCTCAGGAGGTTTGATATGGATAATTCAAATACATTTTATTCTATTGTGACTACAACTCGACCAGAAATAGAAAAACCTAGTTTGTTGGTTGAAGAAAAGAGATACATAGGAATGGTTGGTTTTGTTATGACCTTCATAGTCATTTTGTGATTTTTGCCTTTTTTCTCTAGTTTGATCATCCATATAGCCTTTTTTTCATGACCCGATTTCTCAGGTCATGATGGCACCTAGAACCTCCCCCGGTAGGAAAACCAAATACCCATAGCCCAGAATCTATCCAGGTCTGAAATCAGTGGAAAAAGTCAAGTTTAGCATTCCGGCCCAGCCGAGCCTAGTATAGTATCAAAATCAGTAGTAAATCATGTCTAGCACTCTGACCTAGCCGAGTCTAAAATCAGTGTGAAAAATCATTTAAAAAATCTCTTTTACTCTAAGAAGATCCATAAATCAGTTTAAAATTGATCAAAATCACTCATAACTGAAAACGGGTCCTCAGGCAATGCAAAGTTAGAAAACTGATGATAATTAGGCTCGCAGCCATAGTAGTAGTAAAATTCAATGCAAGAAACCCTTTTGCATGATAATGATGATATGATCAAGCAACAATCAATAGCCCAACAACTCACAATAAACCTTCTGGCCCTGCACAGTCTCAATCCGCTCTACCGCACAGATAACCAGCTCATAAATAGTAAATCAATGTCCGGGACTCATAGACATTTCCCAATTATCCTACCATCTATAGTCTAAAGGCAAATACAAGGCCACACGGGTCCACAAGGGGTGATACTACAAAGTAAGATCAAATACTAAAATAAATATAGAAAATAAGAATGGACAGGAAGAAAGCGGAGAAGATCTGGGGTGAGAACCTAGTAAACCCAACCCAAATATGCTAAATAGTACAGTTATAGCCTACATACGTAAAGTCTAAGGTAGGAAAGCCGTAACCTACCTGGTGTCTGATGAATAGCTGTTGGGAAGCTAAAGCCCGAGCTCGAACTGCTCTGAGAAGCTCCGAACAACTAACACACTATCAAGAACATAATATATGCGTTAAAACAAGGCTAATGATACCCATATTGCTAAAAGTTTAGCCGCATCAAAATCTGGGTCAAAAGTAGACCCGCAGGCCCCGCAATCCAAAACCAAAAATTAAAATACCTATGACATTTCCAACCTTTCCAGGAACACATGCTCAAAGATTGAGCATGATTCATTTAGGAAAAAGGGGTAAAACAACCCCTTCAACTCAAAAGTAAACTAGGAATCAAAAAGGAGGAATTGATGGAATTAAAGGAGAAAACTTACAATTATAAGTCGGGAAGAATATCAAGGACCAGAAAATAAGCACCTCGGCAATTTGGAGTGAATAGACACAGAGAATGGAGCTTGATCTTTAAGACCTATGGAGAAAATGAGTCTGGGAGTTTTTTGAAATGAAGAAGGAGGAGAAGCCAACTTTATATGCTGCCAGCCGCTTAGGTGCAGGTGCGGCCTAGGCACCATAGCGGGTGATGAGGCACAAGCGCACCCTTTTCCCAAGCCACCAGGCACCATAGGCGCAGCACCCAGTGCACAAGCGTGGCAGTGCAGCTGCGGCCAAGACACCCGTTGTTGTGCTATGTCAGAAGCATCCATAACCAGTTGTAACACAAGCCAAAAACATCTCGAATGGACCCTCGAGAATGCATCTGAGTCCCTGCAAATGCAAATAAACTATGCTACTCAACTAAAAACGAAATTATGGCCTCAACAAAATTAACAAAATTGTCAATAGAGGTCAATTTAATGAAAATTAGGCCCCACGCTCAAAACCAACCTTAGGCCAACTTTAACCAATTAACTGAATTAAATCCCCAACCCTCGAAACACAAAGGTGACTGTCAAACTTCAAGACACCATCAGAATCTAAGGTATCATCAAGTAAGTCTATATTCTGCGACCTGGACTCCAAACCATTAAACCAACCCACTAGCAATTTGCAATGCCTACCATACAATGCCTCAAAAGGTGCCATGCCAATGCTCGAGTGATAACTATTATTATATGCAAACTCCGCTAATGGCACATATTGATCCCATGAACCTCCAAAGTCAAGAATATAGGCCCGTGACATATCCTCTAGGACCTGGATAGTCCTCTCAGACTTTCTATCTGTCTGAGGATAAAATACAGTGCTATGAAAGAAGAGAGTAACTAATCTACCTATAGTCCCAACAGGCGCCCATACACCCGAGAAATACATAAAAATAAAAACAAACCCTTTGGCATCCCATACTACCGGAGCGTACTCTCAACAAACAGCAAATAAGGGTGGAACTGTACACAGAATGTATGATATGATGTGATATAATAAAACCAAGTGGTACCGTATGCGCCTTCTTTGGAGCCCACAGGCCCAGCAGGTAGGACCCATGGAAGGATTCCCCCGTATACCTCTACTACCAAACTGGGAGAAACCTTCATGTGTCCTACTTGCTGGGCCTACGAGCGTCGGAGGAGGTGTATATGATACCACCTGGTTTTATCATATCACATTATATCATTTATTCTGTGTATGGTTCCATCCTTGTTTGTTGTTTATTGAGTGTACGCTTTGGTAGTATGGGATATCGGAGGGTTTGTTATCACTTATATGTGTTCTTCGAGTGTGTGGGCGCCCATTGGGACTATAGGTAGATTAGTTTACTCACTTCTATTTTAGCACTGCATTTTATCCTCAGACAAATGTCCAGTCCAAATGGACTATCAAGGTCCTAGAAGACATGTTACGGGCCTGTATTCTTGACTTTGGAGGTTTATGGGATGAGTATGTTCCATTAGTGGAGTTTGTATATAATAATAGTTATAACTCAAGCATTGGCATGACACCTTCTGAGGCATTGTATGGTAGACATTGCGGATCACCAGTGCATTAATTTGATGGTTTGGAGTCTAGGCCGTAGAGTACAGACATAATTCATGATACCTTAGATTTTGATAGTATCTTGAGGTTTGATAGTCGTCTTTGTGTTTCGAGGGTTGGGGATTTGATTTAGTTAATTCTCTATGAGGCACATTATTCTAGGTATTCCATCTATCTGGGCATAACAACGCATGGACTTTGGTTAGTTGGACCCTTGGTCGGGGTCTGGGGGATTTTGATTTTGTTTTATCCCATTTTCTGGGTTTTCTGGTCAGTAGAACTTGGATGTTTGACTTTGGTCAACATTCAAAGAAGACAACCTCAGATGGAAATTTTGTCAGCATTGTTAGCTCTGGAATATCGACTTTGGGCTAGAGGGAACTTTGGTTTGGGTCCCGAGGCTTTTGAACTTGTGTTTGGCCTTTAGGTTCTATTTTGGTTAATGTTGGCCTATGGTTGGTTTTGGGTATGGGTCCCATATTTCATTAACTCAACCTTTATTAGGAATTTTGTCAGTTTGATTGAGTCTAGAATGCCATTTTAAGTTGAGTAGCATAGTTCATTTGCATTTACGGGACCTTAGATACATTCCTGAGTGTCCATCTGAGATGTTTTTGGGTTGTGTTATAGCTGGTTATGGCTGCTTCTAGCATAGCCCAGTGGCTGGTGCCTTGGCCGCACTTATGCTACCTCTCCTGCACCTTGGGTGCCACACCTGTGGTGCCTGACACCTTGCGCAAAGGGTGCACCTGTGCCTCATCGCTCGTTGTGGCGATGGCGCCCCTGCGGCGCCTGGGCCGCGCCTGCGCCTAAGTTGTTGGCATATAAAGTTGTCTTCTTCTCCTTCTTCATTTCAAAGAACTCCCAAACTAATATATCCATATATCTTGAAGCTTAAGCTCCATTCTCTGTGTTAATTCACTCTAAATTATCGAGGTGATTATTTTTTGGTCCGTGATTTTCTTCCCGGCTTCTAATTGTAAGTTTTCTCCTTTAATTTTGTCAATTCCTCCCTTTTTGATTCCTAGTTTACTCTTGAGTTGTAGGGGACGTTTTACCACTTTTTCCTACTCGAATCATTCTCAATCTTTGAGTATGTGTTCCTGACAAGGCGTATACCAGAATTAGCCGGCTTATTATATTGTTGAGCGGAGATAGTTGAACTAATCGGAATGGAAATAATTTGTCATGCTATATTTGATCCAAGTAAGGTGATCTAGGTATGTCTCCATCCTAGATGTTAATTCATCAGTTGACGCATCCTATTCCTCTTAACCCACATTCTATTCCTAGTCTTCGTCTCTTGAGTTCCTCTAGAAATTATTCATTTATCCTATTGTTAGCTAAGCAATAGAATTGTAAGCACAAGATTAAGAGAGCAAAATATAATGATAGAATTCGCAATAACAATCTATAATAAGAATACAATGTTATACTATAGTCATAACCCTAAAAAGAGGGCTCTAGTTACTCGAAGTCAGATGACAATGCTTTAATCTAAATAAGAATGATAAATAATATAAGGAATTAAAGAAGTGCAATGACCCTTGTGGTTATTTTTCTATTTTTGTGCCTTTTTACCATTTCAACCCTTTCCGTAGCTTCTTCGTGGTTTGTTTAACTTATTGGGATGCATGGAATGCTTTCGGAGGTGTTCGGTCAAGTTTTAGAAGAGGTTCCTTATTTTGAAACTCTTACAGTTAAAATGTTTGACTTGGGTCAACATTAGGAGTAAACAAGCCCGAATAAAAAATTTGTCAGCGTTGTTAGCTTCGGAGTATGAACTTTGGGCTAGTGGGACCTTTGGTTTGGATCCCGAGGCTTCCAGACTAATTTTTGACACTTGGATGGGTTTTAGGAAAAATCAACAAAAGTGTTGACTTTGGTTAATATTTCATCAAGACAATCACCATTGGTCATTTTGATAATTCTGTTGATTCCAAAATGCCATTTCCAATTGGGTAACATAATTGGTTTAGGTTCACGAAATTCTGAATGAATCCCCAGGGTCCATCTAGAAAATTTTGGACCTGTCATTTTTGTTGGTGTTGTTGTTGCCAGTGCAGCTACAGGCCCTTCATCGCGTTCTTGATGAGGACCTCACGATCGTTAAGGTCAAGGAATTTGACCGTTGCATTAGGGAGCTAGCCACCGCATTTGTGATGAAGGAGCTAGTGGACCTGGATTAGGTCCCTTCAATGCATTTGTGAGGGGACCATCACGATCGTGATGGGTCCCCTGGTTCTGCATCATGTTTGCGACAGGGGTCTTGCATTCATGATGAAGAGGCCCATAGGAGTTATATATTTCTCAACTTTGTTACTTTCACAATTTTCGAATGAAATTACATTTCCATTTAGCGTGGGAGCTGGTTCATGAGAGATTTTTTTATCATAATTCATTATGGGTAAGTCCCTAGCTCATTTCCTCATAAATTCTCATAGTTTTTGCATATATCTATCCTAAATTCCATAGAATTCCATGCTTAATCCTTGTAAGTGATTCTCCTGATTAAGTAAGCTTCAAGCTGTTTTGAGCTCTGAAACGTGTTTTGTTTACGCCTAAATTATAGGCATGGGTTTAGGCCCCCATTGGGAGCATAATTGCAAATTTTGTTTCTATTTTCATTGATGATCCCTGAGGGTCAATTTTTGACCCAATTTTCAGCCTAAAATTCCAAATATCAATATAGGTATCATTGGTCTCATCTTGACATGTAGATTATGTTTATGATAGCATAGCAACAATCTGACGCTCTTCAGAAGGGGAAGGCACATGAATGACGGTTTGTACTTGTGTTTTGACTCTGAGATAGGTTACAGTTTTATTCTTTTAGACTTAGCTCGGTTGGATTCTATATTTTATAAGTTCCATGATTGTTAGGGATGCTTGTAGGATAGAATTAGGCTTAACTAATCCTTACTTTTAAATTGGACATTTTTGGGACCTTAGACTAGTACCTTCATCTTAAGCCTTAGTGTAGGTTGATTTTAGTATTAAGGTGATTAGGATAGAATCCTTAGTGTAGAATTGAGGAGATTGTCATAGTAGAATATTGTTTTTAATAGTATGGTTACAACTCTTTTTAGGTTTTAATTCTATTTATTGTCTAATTGTGGACACGAGGGCATGGTTTTGGACTGGATGGGATTCCAAGTCAATACTTCTTACTTAAAGGGTGGTTTTCCCTATTTGGTATATATTTGTGGATTTACATGATTCCTTTGATGGCACGTATGTGATCATACATTCATTTGCATTGATCCAGGCATGATTCGGAGGAGGGATATTAGTTTTCCAATTTTTGAAAAAAGGATTTCACCCTTACTGCGTATTTCAAATTTCTAAAAAGATTTGTACTCCTTTACTACTGATTTTTGGTTTTAGAAATAAATGTATCATCTTTTACTGATTTGGGCTTCGAGGGGAGTATATTTACTTTACTGTACGCCCGATGTAAGATTCTGGGCTCATATTTGTTTTATTTTATGTCTGATGTAGATCTCGGGCTGCCTAAGAGCATATATCCGGGTTATTTACTTTTATTGCATATGTTTATGAGCTTTGATGGGCCTGTGAGATGATATAGGGAGCCTACAAGGTGGCCCGTGAATCGATTTTGGAATTTTTACTTTTCTTCATTAGCCTTATAGTGCATCATACAATCCCATAATGCACTGCATTCTCCTGTATTCATATTTGAGTGTAATGTTATCTTTATTATCATTATCTTCAACATAATTCCTAATTATATGAGGTTCTGGTTCCTTTTACGGCTTATGCATTTACCTTGTAGTTATTTTTATTTTGTCTAGACTTCTAGGTTGATCAAATAGTTAGTTTACCTTCATGCCTTTTATATTATATATTATCTTTTGAGCTTGGTCAGCCTATGATGCCTAATGAGTACCCCATGTTTTAGTACTCATACTATATTTTTTGCATTTTTTTCTGATGCAGTATTTTGTACAAGCCACCCTCGCTGATCTCCTACTCATTTTAGGCTTGCTGCTATTCGGATAGTGGTGAGCTCCCGATGTTTGGAGATTTACTGCTTTTCCTCTACTCTTACTGTCTTTATTTTGTATTTTAGATAGACAATAGTACCTTGTATAGCATTATTTCTGTACTTTAGATGCTCTTGTACCGGTGACACTAAGTCTGAGGTTTGGTTCCTATACATGTGCATATTTTGTCCTTCTTGGTCTCTTAGGGACCCATTTGGAATATTTTTATACTATTATGTATGTATCTATACTGGTGGCCCCATTCTCATTAGTATCTTACTTCTGTTTACCTATTTTAGTTGTGTTTTGTAGTATTGTATCTTGGGTTTTGGCTTTCCTACTAGGGGGTTTTAGTAGGTGTCATCATGGCCCAATTTTGGGTCGTGATAGCGTGGTATTAGAGCCTTAGGTTCACCGGTCTTACCAGTATAAGAGCAAGTGTCTAGTAGAGTCTCGCAAATTGGTGCGATGATGTTTGTATCCTATCTATGAGAGGCTATAGGACATTCTTAGGAAGATTTCCATCTTGACTGATTCTTTATCATGCATCCTTGATTCTATCAACTTCTAAATGTAATTTGTTTCACTCTTTCTTAGATGGTTCAGACGAGATTGGCAGCAGATGAGGAAAAGGCCCCTGCGCCTGTTATTAGAGCCCTAGCTAAGGGATGAGGCAGAGGTCAACCTAGAAGTCAGGGTAGGGCATGAGCTATGGTGCCATCTCAGGCCCAGGCGAGGGTACTATCACCAGAGCCCGCGATTGAGGTAGAGGATATTAAGTATGAGCTGGAGGGTGCGGGGCTAGCCCAATATCCGATAGGTTTATGGCTACACTAGTTATGCAGGATACTTTGGTCTGGATCTTTGGTTTCTTGGAAGGTATGTCGCACCCCAAGACTTTTCCTGGCTAGTCGCTCACAGGTTTAAGATAAGTCTCAAACTTGAGCCCAAATAGCGGTATAGGGTTCAGGAGTGCAGCCTGCTACTGTGGATCCTAGATTAGAGTTGTTTCCTATTTTGTTGGTTTCTCCACCTATTGAAGCTAGGCTAGTTATGTATTTTGAGGAGCATAAGATGCTTGGTAAGTTTATTCAGTTGGGTCCTCTGAGGTTTTTTGGTGCTATAGGGGAGGATGCTCATGAGTTCTTAGTCAGTTTCTAGGAAAGGTTGCATAATCACGGGTTAGTAGAGTCGCACGGGGAATATTACAATGCATTTTAGTTGGATGGAACAGTGAAGAAGTGGTGGAGATCTTACATTGCCTGCAGAGCAGCCAGGTCACCACCGATGACTTGGGTTCAGTTCTCTGAGGCTTTCTTGGAGAAGTATGTACCGCGTAGCATGAGAGAGTGCTTGAGAGATGAGTTCTCTAGGTTGGAGCAGGGATCTATGAGTGTTTATGAATATGAGGCATGTTTCTATGAATTGGCTAGGCATACTTCTAATATTCTACCTATGGAGCATGACCGAGTTCACCGATTTGTTAAGGGGTTGGTTCTACCACTTTGGTTGGCTACAGAGAAGCTGATGGCTTCAAAGACTACTTTCTTACTATTTTTTATCATTCTTACACTATTAAGGATATTCATCACGAGGCCTATAGAGGCAGCGACAAGAGGCTCCACCATCCGGGTGGATTTAGTGGTTCGCAGTGTAGAGGTAGGTGTTACACCGGTAGAGCTAATCCCCAGCGTTTCCTGCCTAGCAGGCCTATTCAGGCGGCACTATAGATTTTTTAGAGTAGGTATTCAGGTCAAAGTGGTCAGGGCAGCTAGAGTTCAGGTCAAACTTCTTGCGGTGCATATTCTGGGTATTTAAGCCGTGGTGGTTAGTATGGTTCTGTGGGTTCTTCCCCACGGGCATTGGCAAGCAGAGGTTGCTATGAGTGTGATGTACTTGGGGTCACTTTGCTAAAGATTGTCCTAGATTTAGACATGATAGTGAAAAGGGTCAACTAGTTCAGGCCACCAAGGCTCCAGTGCCACCGGTCAGAGACGGTGGACAGGGTAGTAAGGGTGGTCCATAGGGAGCTTGAGGTGATCTTCAGTCAGGTAGATCAAGTGGTCCTAGGGAACAAAGCCACATGTATGCATTTTTGGGTCGTCCAGAGGCTGAGGCTTCAAATGATGTCATCACAGGTACGATCTCCATTTGTTATCAATCAGCTTCTGCATTATTTGAATTGGGGTCTATATTTTTGTATGTATCTACTTATTATGCTACTCTTCTGGAGTCTGTTTGTGAGCTATTGCATATTCCTATGTGTGTAGCTACCCAGTATGAGATTCTTTAGTAGTAGATATTGTGTATTTGGCTTGTTAGTGACTATCATGTGGTATGACACATGGGTAGACCTAGTTGTATTAGATATGGTTGACTTTGATGTGATCTTAGGCATGGAATGGTTGTCTCTGTATCATGCGGTCTTAGATTACTTTTCCAAGACCGTTAGTCTATGTATGCCTGCTATCCTCCTATTGTAGGGAAGGATACTGATAGCCACGTGTTGATGGGAGATATATCTTTTTTGAGAGCCCAGCGGTTAGTTGGAAAACGTTTCTTGGCTTATCTTGCTTACGGTCGTGATACTAGTGCCACCACGCCTTCTATAGTTTCTGTAGTTTGTAAGTATTTGGATGTGTTTCCTAGTGGTCTATTAGGTCTTTCCCTAGATCTTGATATTGACTTTGGTATTGATGCTGAGCCAGGAACTAAACCCATTTCTATCCCGGCATATCTGATGGCACCAGCCAAGTTAAGGGAGTTTAAGGAGTAGCTCCAGGACCTTTTGAGTAAGGCATTCATCAGGCCTAGCGTGTCTCCGGGGGTGCTCTTGTTCTATTTGTGAAGAAGAAGGATTGTTCCTTGCATATGTGTATTGACTACGGGCAGCTGAATAAGGTGACTATCAAGAATAGTTGTCCAATGTCATGTATTGATGATCTATTTGACCAGCTATAGGGTGCAGTAGTGTTTTCTAAGATAGACTTGAAATTGAGTTATCACCAGTTAAGGATCAGGAATGGGAACATCCCAAAGACTATATTTAGGACTCGATACAGCAATTAAGAGTTCTTAGTCATGTCTTTTGGGTTGAACAATGCCCCAGCATTATTTATGGAGTTGATGATCCGTGTGTTCAAAGCCTACATGGATTCCTTTGTTATAGTGTTCATTGATGACATAATGGTTTAGTCGAGGAGTAGGGAGGAGCATGAGCAGCATTTCAGAGTTGTGCTTCAGACCTTAGGATATTTGTATGCCAAATTCACTAAGTATGAGTTTTAGCTTAAGTCTGTGGCATTCTTGGGGAATTTGGTGTCCAAGGATGGGATTATAGTGAATCTGATAAAGATTATGGTAGTTTGTGATTGGGCTAAGCCTACTTCTACTACCGAGGTTCATAGTTTTATCGGGTTGGTAGGTTACTACAAATGGTTTGTGGAGGGGTTTTCTTCAATAGTAGTGCCTTTGACTAGATTGACTCAGAAGAATGTCCCTTTCCGGTGGTCTGATGAGTGCAAGGCAAACTTTATGAAGCTCAAGGCCTTATTGACTTCAGTTGTTATTCTTACTCTTCCGATCAAGGGCCAGGGTTTTATCATTTACTATGATGCTTCTGGAGTTGGTTTGGGTTATGTATTAATGTAGCAGGGCTGAGTTATTGCTTATACTTCCAGACAGTTAAAGGTTCACGAGAGATACTATCTCACTCATGACTTGGAGTTAGCGGCAGTAGTCTTAGCATTAAAGATTTGGAGGCACTATCTATATAGAGTTCATTGTGAGATCTTTACTGACCATCAGAGTCTTCAGTACATTTTTAGTTAAAAGAACCTAAATTTGAGATAGTACAGGTGGTTGGAGTTACTGAAGGACTATGATATTTCTATTCTCTATCATCCAAGCAAAGAAAATGTGATAGAGGATGCCTTAAGCCAGAAGGTGGTGAGTATGGGGAGTTTTCATTCTTGGCAGTGGAGGAGCGACCTTTAGCTTTGAACATCTAGTCCTCCGCTAATAGGATGTTTAGACTTGGCATGTCTGAGGCAGGCTGTATTTTTGCTTGTTTGAGGCTAGATTTCATTGTTAGAGAATATTCAGGAACAACAGTTTGATTATGCGAGGTTGAGGATCATTCATTATAAGGTGTTCAATGGTGAGGCTAGGAAGGCGACCTTAGATCCGAAGTGTGTCTTAAGGATTGAGGGTCGTATCTGTGCTCCTAGAGTTGGAGTTTGGTTAGACTGATCTTAGAAGATACCCATTATTATTGATATTCTATTTATCTAGGAGAAACTAAGATTTATTGTGACTTGAGGCAGCACTACTAGTGGTGTAGGATGAAGCGAGATATCACATGTTTCATGTCTAGGTGCTTGAACTGTTAACATGTGAAGTATGAGTACCATAGACTAGGTGGTTTGACCCAGAGGCTACCCATTCCTGAGTAGAAATAGGAGCGGATAGATATGGACTTTGTGGTAAGCTTTCCATGTACTTTTCAGAGATTCAATGCTATTTGGGTTATCGTCGATAGGTTGACAAAGTTTGCTCACTTTTTACCAGTTCAGACTTCTTACAGTTCAGAGAGGTTGGCTCAGATCTATATTTGTGAGATTGTTTATTTCCATGGAGTGCCTATTTCCATCATTTCTTACTATGATACCTAGTTTACTTTGTGTTTCTGAAGGTTAATTCAGAGAGAGTTGGGTACCCAAGTTGAGCTTAGCACTGCTTTTCACCCACAGACTGATGGTCAATCAAAGCATACTATTCAGATTCTAGAGGACGTGTTGTGGTCTTGTGTTATTGATTTTGGAGTTCAATGGGACCAGTTTTTAGCCTTGGCAGAGTTTGCTTATGATAAGAACTACCATTCTAGTATTTAGATGGCTTCGTTTGAGGCATTGTATGGTAGGCGGTGCATGTCTCTAGTGGGTTAGTTTGATGCTTTTAAGGTTACACCTTGGGGTACCGGCTTGTTTCGTTATTTTATGGACCAAGTTCATGTGATTCAGGAGAGACTTTGTACTGCCCAGAGTAGGTAGAAGAGCTATGTTGACCAGAGGGTGCGATACTTAGAGTTTATGGTTGGTGATCAGATTTTCCTTCGTATGTTGCCCATGAAGGCCTGATGAGGTTCCGGAGGAAGGGCAAGCTTAGCCCTAGGTTCATTGGGCCTTTTGAGATTCTTCATCGCATTGGAAAGGTAGCATATGAGTTAGACTTGCTTTCTGCTATTTCGGGTGTTCACCCAATTTTCCATGTTGAAGTGGTATGTCTCGGATGAGTCACACGTGCTTTAGTGGGATTCAGTTCAGTAGGATGGATCTTTGGATTTTGAAGAGGAGCATGTTTCTATATTAGACAGTCAAGTGAGACAATTGTGGTCCAAGGAGATTTCGTCAGTTAAGGTTTAGTGGCGACATCATCTTGTTGAGGAGGCTACCTGGGAGACCAAGATCGACATGTGGACCTGATATCCTAACCTTTTCAAGCCTTTAGATACCTTTTTTTCTTTAACTTTTGTGATGAAAGTCCTTTTAGTAATGGATGTTGTAATGACCCTCTGGGTCATTTTCTTATTTTCATGCCTTTTTACCATTTCAACCCCCCCGTAGCTTCTTCATGTTTTTTTGACTTGCTGGGATAGGTAGATGCTTCCCGAGGTATTCAGTCGAGTTTTTGAAGAGTTTCCTTTTTTTAGAAGTCTTAAAGTTGAAATATTTGACTTCGGTCAACATTTGGAGTAAACGAACTCAGATGAAAATTCCATCAGCATTGTTAGCTCCTGAGCATGGACTTTGGGCTAGTGGGACCTTTGATTTGGGTCCCGAGGCTTCCGAACTCATTTTGGATAATCGGGTGGTTTTTAGACAAAACCGACAAAAGTGTTGAGTTTAGTCAACATTTTATCAAGACGACCTCCATTTGTTATTTTGATGATTATGTTGAGTCTTAAATGTCATTTCCAGTTGGGTAGCAGGATCGGTTTGTGTTCACAAGATTTTGAATGAATCCTGAGGGTCCATCCAAAGAATTTTTGACTTGTTGATTTTTCTGGTATTGTTGTTGCTGGTGCAGCTACAGGCCCTTCATCGCATTTGTGATGAGGTCCTCACGATCGTAAAGGTCAAGGAATTTGACCATTGCATTCACAAGCTGGCCATCGTGTTCATGATGAAGGAGTTGGTGGACCCAAATTGGGTCCCTTCATTGTGTTCGTGAGGGGACCATTGCAATCATGATGGGTCCCCTGGTGCTGCATCGCATTCGCGACAAGGGTCCCGCATTCGTGATGAATGGACCCTTGGCATTATATATTTCTCAACTTTGTTTTCTTCAGTATTTTCAAATGAAATTACATTTCCATTGAGCTTGGGAGCTTGTTCATGCGAGTTTCTTGATCATAATTCGTTGTGGGTAAGTTCCTGTCTCATTTCCTTGTAAATTCTCATAGTTTTCGCGTATATCTATCCTAAATTCCATTGAATTCCATGCTTAATCCTTGTAAATGATTCTCTTGATCAAGTACGCTTTGGGGTTGTTTTGAGCCCCGAAACATGTCCCTTTTTTGCCCAAATTTCGGGTATGAGTTTAGGACCCCATTGGGAGCATAATAGCAAATTTTATTTCTGTTTTCATTGACGGGCCCTAAGGGTCAATTTTTGATCCGATTTCCAACCTAAAATTTTAAATATCAATATGGGTGTCATTGGTCTCATCTTGACGCATAGATTATGTTTATGATAGCGTGGCAGCAATCTGAGGCTCTTCGAAAGGGAAATGCATACGAGTGATTGTTCATGCTTGTAGTTTAGCCTCGAGGTAGGTTACAATATTCTTTTTTTAGACTTAGCTCAATTAGATTCTATATTTTATAAGTTCCATGATAGTTAGGGATGCTTGTAAGATAGAATTAGGCTTAAATAATTTTTTCTTATAAATTAGCCATTTTCGGGACCTTAGACTAGTACCTTCGTCTTAAGCCTTAGTGTAGGTTGATTTTAGTCTTAAGGTGATTAGGATAGAATCCTTAGTGTAGAATTGAGGAGATTTTGATAGTAGAATAGATTGTTGATGATAGTATGGTTACTGCTCCATTTTAGCTTTCAATTCCATTTATTGTGTAATTGTGGGTCCGAGACCATGGTTTTTGACTGGACAGGGTCCTGGTCAGTACCTCTTACTTTAAGGGTCATTTGCCCTGTTTGGTATATTCATGTATTTACATGATTCCTGTGATGGCACGTATGCCTTCATACATTCATTTGAATAGATCCTGGCATGATTCGGAGGAGGGATGTTGTTTTCTGATTTTTGAAAAGAGGTTTTCACCCTTACTGTGTATTTAAAATTTCTAAAAAGAGTTATACTACTTTACTACTGATTTTGATTTTTAAAACTAAATGTCTCATCTTTTATTTATTTTAGGCTTCAGGGAGAGTATATTTACTTTACTATACGTCTGATGTAAGATTCTAGGCTCTTATTTACTTTACTTTATGTTCAATGTAAGATCTCAGCCAGCACGAGAAGCACACATCTGGGTTATTTACTTTTATTGCATAGATTGATGAGCTTTGGTGGGCCTGTGAGATGATTCGGGGAGCCTATGGGGCGGCCCACGAATCAATTTTGAGGTTTTTACTTCTTTGCAATGGCCACATATTGCATCATATCATCCCATAATGCACTGCATTCTCTTGTATTCGTATTTGACTATAATTTTATCCTTATTATCATTATCTCCACTGTAATTCCTGGTTATAGAGGTTCTGGTTCCATTTACGGCTTATGCGCTTACCTTGTAGTTATCTTAATTTTGTCTAGACTTCTAGGTTGATCGAATGCTTAGTTTACCTTCATGCCTCTTATATTATGCATTATCTTCTGAGCTCGATTACCTTATGATGCCTACAGAGTACCCCATATTTTGGTACTCATACTGCATTTTTGCATCTTTTTTGATGTACCACCTAGTATGAGCCACCTTGTTAATCTCCTAGTCGTTCGAGGCTTGTTGTTGTTT
Source organism: Jaltomata sinuosa (assembly GCA_003996215.1). NCBI lineage: Eukaryota > Viridiplantae > Streptophyta > Magnoliopsida > Solanales > Solanaceae > Jaltomata > Jaltomata sinuosa. The sequence continues at coordinate 40,756 of QJPP01004941.1, forward strand.
GGATCGTGGTGAGCTCCCGGCGTCCGGAGATTTACTGCTTTCCCTCTACTCTTACAATATTTATTTTGTATTTTGGATATATAGTAGTACCTTGTATAGCATTATTTCCGTACTTTAAACGCTCTTGTACCGGTGACACCAGGTCCAGGGTTTGGTTCCTATGTATGTATATATTTTGTTCTTCTTGGTATCTTAGGGGCCCGTTTATATATTTTGTATACCGTTATGTATATATCTATACTAGTGGCCCTATTTTCATTAGTATCTTACTTCTGTTTACATGTTTTAGTTGTGTTTTTGTAGTATTGTACCTAGGGTTTTGGCTTGCGTACTGGGTGGTTTTAGTAGGTGTCATCATGGCACAATTTTGGGTCGTGACAAGAAGTAACCTAGATGATACGGCCTTACCTCTTGCTCTGTGCCGCAATAATGTTTGTCTAATAATAATTATTCTCCTATGAAAAAGTGTAGGGATAGGGTATTTTATTAATTAAAAATACCTAAAAGACCCTATCCTAGTTAGACTAGGACAGGGGAAATTTTCCCTTTGCCATGATCTCTTTGTGGTGCGAGTCTCCTTCCTACGTTATGTAGATCTCATCGCGAGCTTCAGCAGCTCACCCTAAATTTTTTTATTTAGGGTATAAACTTTTGAGGGGGTGTATTTTTTACCCCCATTCACTCTAGAACTCACTATGCGACTCTCCCTTTTTGCCTTGGACTTTTCTTTGCTAAAATCAACTATTTATTCTCCCTTTCAATACTATTTTGACTTCTTTCACCTAAATCACACAAAATACCTCGTATAAGTGAAATAATATGAAATCAAGCATAAACCTTAAGTATTGAGCTAAATTATCCTCAAAAAAGCTTAGTTGTGGGTAAACATAGTGAAAAAGATTGTTCTCAGACCCACATCTGGTATCCCCTGAGCCTGACATTGAGATTGAGGAAGTGGCTTTTTAGTCAAAGGGTTTGAGGTTAGCCTAGGTGTCATAGGTCTTTGTAGCTACTCTAGTGCTACAGGTTACTATGGTTTACATATTGAGTTTCTTGGAGGGTATGGCGGAGATGGGAGTTCTACCTGTCACTTTCGATGGTTAACACACTAGAGTTAGGGTTTAGCCTATAGATCAAATACCAATGAAGGGGTTCCAGATACCCAGTGCATAGCCAGCTAGTATGTCTCCTCACAAAGATGCTTTACCAGTACCCCTATTGCTCTACCAATTATGGCTAGGCCCTTGATAATAGTATAGGAACTGAAGATGTTTGAACACTTTGTTATAATGGGGCCTCCTTGTTTCACTGGTGTACCGGAGGAGGATGTATATGAGCTCTTAGTCAACTATCAGGAGAGGTTGCTTAACCTTGGTTTGGTTAAGTGAAATAGTGTGGACTATACTTTTCAGATGGTAGGATCAGCAAAGCAATGGTGGAGGTCTTATCTTGATTGCAGACCATCTGAATTGCTTCCGATGACTTGGTCATAGTTTTCTAAGGTCTTCCTAGGGAATTATATGTCTCACAACATGAGAAAGAGTCTGAGGGATCAGTTTAATGATCTTAAGTAGGGTATCATGACTAATATTGAGTTCGAGACCAGGTTTCATGCCTTGGCTTGGCATGTATTGATGGGTTTGCCTACGAAGAAAGAGCAGATCAGGAGGTTTGTGAAGGGGTAGATTACTCATCTCCATTTGGTTACTAAGCATCTAGTGACTAATGCGCCTATTTTATAGCTAGTGATTAATCATGGTAAGAGTATTAATCAGATTCAACATCATGCCTATAAAGGTAGCGATAAGAGAGTTTGTAAACATGGTAGCTTTACTTATTTATCATCCCTGGGTAGGGACTTCTCAGGTAGAGGTCATCATTACCAAACTATCAGACCTTTCTATGCAACATTGTAGACTTCTGAGGGTGGTTATTTGGGTATAGCAATGAGAGTAGCCAGAGTTCAGGGCAGATGTCTAGGGGTTCTCATTTTCGATTCTCAAGTCAGAGCGGGCGTTCTAGTTGAGTTGGATCATCTCATTAGTCTAAATCGAGTAGGGGATGCTACGAGTGTGGAGAGTTAGGTCATTACACTAGATGGTGCCCCAAGCATAGGCAAAGTAGAGTACAATAGGGTTCTCATGTAAAAGCCTGAAGGGCACCAACTAGAGGAGGTGCATAGAGTGATAGAAGTGGTTCTCAGATTGCTAGGGGTGGAACTTAGAAAGTCCATTGGGTTGAATATAGGGGAAAATAGTTTGGAGGTAGACGTGGACAATGTTATACTTTTTTTGGTACACTTGAGGTTGAGGCTTCAAATACAGTCATTATAGGTACTATTTCAATTAACCATTAGTTGGCTTCAGTGTTATTTGATCTTGGATCTAATTATTCATATATGTCTACTTATTTTGCTATGCATGTGGATATAATGTGTGATCCCCTGGAGATTCTTATTTGTGTTTCTACCCCTGTAGGTGCTTCATTAGTAGTGGATTGATTGTATCGATCCAGTGTTATGACCTTTTTAGGGTATGAAACTTGGGTGGATCTTATTATTCTTGACATGGTGGATTTTGAATCAATTTTGGGTATATATTGGTTGTCTCCTTATCATGATATAGAATGTCATGCCAAGATTATTACTTTAGTTATGCATGGTATTCCTCGTACAGTGTGGAAAGATACGGTTGACCACGCCCTAAATAAAGTGATTTTGTTTTTTAGGGCAAAGAGTATGGTAAAGGAAGAGTGTTTGGCATATTTAGCACATGTTTGGGATACTAGTGTTGATACTCCCTCACTTGAGTCAATTCATGTGGTGAGAGAGTTCACATGAGGTCTTGCTAATAGACTTGTCAAGTATTCTACAAGACCGCGACATTAATTTTGGCATTAACTTAGAGCCAGGAACTCAACCCATTTCCATTCCACCCTATAGGATGGCTCCAGTAGAGTTAGAGGAATTGGAGGAGAAATTATAGGATATGTTGAGCAAGAGGTTCACTAAACCTCTTGTTTCCCCTTGGGGTGCTCCTATCTTATTTATGAAGAAGAAGGATGATTCTATGACGATGTGTATTGAGTATTGGTAGTTAAACAAGGTAACTGTCAAGATTAAGTATCTGATACCATGTATTGATGATTTGTTTGATCAACTCCAAGGTTCTTTAGTTTTCTTGAAGATTGACTTCAGATCAGGATACCACTAGTTGAATATCAAGGCTTCATACATCCCTCAGACCATTTTTAGGACTTGTTATGGCCACTATGAGTTTCTTATCATGTCCTTTGGGTTGGCTAATGACTTGTCAACATTTATGGAGTTGATGAATGGGGTGTTTTGACCTTATTTGGATTCGTTCTTGATTGTGTTCATCGATGACATCTTTATCTATTCCAAGAGTAGGGAGGAGCACGAGCAGCACTTAGAATTGTGCTTCAGACTTTAAAGGATAAGTAGTTGTATGCAAAGTTCTCCAAGTGTGAATTTTGGCTAGAGTTTGTGGTATTCTTGGGGAACATTGTGTCCAAGGATGGGATTATAGTGAATCTAAAGAAGATTTTGAGGTAGTGTAGGATAGGGCTAGGCTACTTCACCTGTCAATATTTTGAGCTTTTTTAGGTTAGCTAGCTATTACAAACAGATTGTGGAAGAGTTTTCTTTGATCGCATCCCTTTTAACAAAGTGGACTCAGAAGAATATGAATTTTTAATGGTCCAATGAGTGTAAAGTGGGCTTCTAAAAGCTCAATCTTTATTGACTTTTGCTCTGATTTTAACTTTATCAGTAGAGTCCAAGGTCTTTACAGTGTATTAATGCTTCCAAGACTGGCCTTGGGTGTGTGTTGATGTAGAGAGACAAAGTTATTACATATGCTTCTAAGAAGCTAAAGGTGCACGAGAAGAATTATGCCACTCATGACTTGGAGTTGGCAGCAATAGTATTTTTATGAAGATTTGGAGGTATTAGTTTTATGGCATTCAATATGAGATCTTCACAAATAATCATAGTCTATAATACATCTTTAACCAGAAGGACCTCAATTTGAGGCAGCATAGGTGGTTGGAGTTACTTAAGGACTATGGCATGATGATTTTCTCTCACCAGGGCAAGGCTAATTTAATGGCAAATACCTTGAGTAGAATGGCAGTGAGTATGGGTAGCCTTGCATTGTTATCAGCTAAGGAGTGTCCTTTTTCTTTGGACATTTAGTCCTTAGCCAACCAATAGGTGAAACTTGATATTTCTGATCCCGAAAGTGTTCTTGCTTGTGTGAAGGCTTAGTCTATATTTTTTAATCAGATTAAGACTCAACAGTTTGAGGATGGGAAGTTGAAGTTGATTCAAGATAAAGTATTGAGGGGTGAAGATAGAGAGAAAATGTTGGACCCGTAAGGAGTTTTAAGGATTAAAGTTCGTATTTGTGTTCTTAGAGTGGGTGACTTGACCAAATTGATTATTGAGGAGGCTTACAATTCCAGGTATTCTTTTTATCCAGGGGCAGTGAATATGTATCATAACTGAAACAACACTATTGATGGTGTAGGATGAAGAAGGATATCATAGAATATGTGTTTAAGTGTTTGAAATATCAAAAAGTGAGGTATGAACACCAGAGACCATATGGTATGATTTATAGGATGCCTACCCGAGTGGAAGTGGGAGTGTGTAACGGTCAGGTTAGTCGTTACGGGTAAACTTTTCATGACAAGTTTCGAGTTAGAAAACTTTTGAGTTTGGGAGTTGAAAATTTAGGGCTAGCTAGTCTCGGCCAATTTAGGAGCGGGGTATGGTCTAAGGTAATCCGAGTGAGGATTAGGTAACCTGTCTTGTTTTGAGGTAGGTTTCCTTGTAGCTAAGACATAAGGAAGTCCTAGGGACTTTTTGGAATTGAATTCAGGTAAGTAGAACTCCCAGTACGAAGGTTGATGTGAAGGGGTTGTTCCGGAATATAAAAAAAAATAAGTGTGTTATAAAATGGTCCCTTTTGAGGAAATTTACGACTTTCTATCCCCTATCAACCGCAGTAGTGGTTGACACACTTCTACGGCGACCTCCACTATAGCAAATAAATTATCACTATAGCAGAAGTCAACGTCGGTCAGCATCCGCTATAGCAGACGGTTCTGCTACGGCGGTAATGCTATATAAAAGCGGACCTCTATAGCAGACTGAGTCGGGATTTAATGCAGAAAACTTCCCCAAAATGTTTAGTTTCATCAAGAACGTTTTGGGAAAAGGGCCAGACAATTTTAGGAATTTTTCCTCCATTTGGCATTATTTTTCATCCGAAAGGTAAGGATTTTACTCCCCTAACTTAGTACTTTAATTCCTATAGAGTAGAATTACTAGTTGTGGACTTGGGGGAAGGTTTGGAATGACCTAGGAATGGAAGAATCCGGGGAAAAAGGGGATTCTAGGGTGCTAGAGTTCTTGGGTCTTGTTTATTGTTAATGGGTGATGATCACTTAGCCATAATTCTCCAAATGTATCTGTAATATAATGAACTTAGGTGAATTTATGGTGGGAAAGCTCGGGAATGGGTGGAATGATCATAGTTTGGCCTGGGGATTGAGATTTTGCATAATCTGGGTATTTTAGGCCAGTAAATTGACTATAGTTCTTGTATATTTGTTTCTAGACCAAGAACAAGCAAGGGATCCTGAAAAAGGGAAAGCTCCGGTTCAATAGAGCTTTGAGTAATTCAATGTAGGTGATGGTTATTTATTCCTAATATGCATTATGTGTTCACGTTCTATTGCTTAGTAGTGTATGAGTTGCATGCTTAGGGAATGAATTGTGAATGTCTAGTTGTCTGGCAATCAGTCTTGTGAAATGAACTTGATTGTTTTCTTGTTGGTTTACAAGTATGTTTTGTTCATTGTTTGTGATTGATTGTACTTGGTATGACATTCGGTTGGATCGGGTACCATGCCTGTTATAGGATACTTATTGGTTGGCTCGGGTACCATGCCTGATATGGAATATCATTCAGTTGGCTCAGGTACCACGCCTGGTAAGGTCTGATAAAGTTTGGCTCGGGTACCACTCCTGGTATGGGTTATTTTAATGCATTTTTGTATTCTTTCGATGGTTTCATGAGTGAACCGGGTTGTATATATTTGAGTTGTGATTATATTTGTATGTGAGGTTGGTCTTGGTGTAGACCGAGGTTGTATATTGAACACTTAGGTATGGTTAGGGGGATCCTTGGTGGGTCCAACTCTATAAACAGGTTATATATGTTGTTGTCATTGAGTGTGTCAATGTTTATTAATTGAATTCATGTGGTTGATAAGCTAAGGAAAGACTTGCAGTCGGGTTATATTGTGTCTTGTTACATGTTTACTGTACCTTACTACGTTATGGTTTACTATTCATATTCTGTTTATTTTGAACTGGCTGATGATCCTACCAGTACACGGTGGTTGTGTACTAATTCTGCACCTGCATTTCTTTTTATGAGTACAGGAAATCTTTTGACAGCTGACACGTGACCACACTTGTACTCCCAGCATTTCAAGATATCAAGGGTGAGTTTTTTCGGTCGAGCTACCTTGATTTTGTCTTTTAGTTGTAGCCCACTTGTTTCGGGCTTAAACTCTCTATTTATTTTGGGGTTGCATCCCTGCATTCTAGACAGTTTTTGGTAGAATGTTTTGGTATGGTGACTTTCAGATTCTAGGGGTAGATTTCCACAGGTTGTTTAGTTGAGTTGATATTGAAATGATAGTTTATTTATTGCACACTGGTTTTGAGATTTTAGATTATGCTAAGTGTTGGGTTCTATTGGTTCGCTCTCGGAGGGTCAGGTGGGTGCCACTCACGATGGACTGGGTCGTGACAAAGATGGTATCAGAGCCCTAGGTTCATTGATCTCATTGTACCAAAATGGATCTAGTAGGGTCTTGCGGAATGGTACGGAGACGTCTGTACTTTTCTTCGAAAGGCTATAGGACTTTAGCAAAACGATCTCTTCTTTCTTCCTTCGTGCTATAACTTGATTCCAATTGGTATCTGGTGACACAAATTGGTATCTGACATCTTTCATTCTTTAGTTCGCAGATGGTTAATATGAGGAACAATGGAGCGAGACCAGCGGTCCCAGGAATGGGCCCCACTGTCAGAGGTAGAGGAAGGGGCAGGGGTAGGGGCTGAGGTAGAGCCACACCCGCCAGGGATGGAGCTCAGGCATCTGCAGGAGCACATGAGGTGACCCCTCCCCTACCCTAGGATCAGGTTGAGGAGGAAGTTGAGGTCATTGTTGAGGAAGGCGCTGACCAGGCGGAGGTGGCACCGACTAGAGGTGCAGGCCTTCCTCATATCTCACCTGAGGAATTTCAGCAGGTGTGGTCCTTTCTGAGTGGATTGGCTGGTGCGGGAGTCACCCCTGTGGGTATTGCAGATCAGGCTCTAGGAACTCAACCAGGGGTTACTACATCTCCTAGAATGGATGCGGCATCTGGCACTAACGACTTGTTCCAGCCCATGTTAGGCCCGGTTATGACAGGAAAGAGCATGAGATACTGACTAAATTTCTGAAGCTGAAACTTCCTACATTTTAGGGTACTGAGTAGGTGGATGCGTATGAATTCATTTTGGATTGTTATAAGAGGCTGCCCAACCTGGGCATTGTGCAACAGCATGGGGTTGAGTTCATCATTTTTCAGCAACAGGGTGATGCTAAGCAATGGTGGAGGTCTTATGTGGAATGTCAGCCATCGACCTTGCCTCCACTGACTTGGGAGTAGTTCATGCTCTCTTTCTAGAGAAGTATGTACCTCATACTTTGAGAGATCGCAAAAAGGATGAGTTCCTGGCTCTGGAACAGGGTAGCATGTCGGTCTCTGCTTATGAGGCCAAGTTTCATACCTTGTCTCATTTTGCTACACAGTTGTTGGGTACCAAAGAGGAGAGGGTTAAGTTGTTTGTAAAAGGTTTGAACATGGATTAGCAAGTGCGGTCTGTACACATGACTTCAGCAAGGAAAAGCTTCAACGAGGTCACAGACTATGTTAAGAAGTTGGAAGGGGTCAAGCAGGTTGGGTAGGCTAAGGTGTTAGCCAAGAATCCCCAGAACGATGGAAATTATAGTGGTTCATACTCCAGGGGCCACAATCAGCAGGTGTACTCTGCCCGTCCTATTCAGTCTACCAGTGGCTATAGGTGGTTTTCCGGTAGCTAATCAGCAGTTTTCAGATCCTAGAGGCCAGGGAGCTTCTTACACATCTACCAGAAGGCCTACACTTGATCGTGGTTGTTTCCAATATGGTGATCAGGGCCATTTTAAGAGGGAGTGACCTCACAGACAGACTAGTAATCAGGCTCAGCAGCAGACTAAGGCTATGGTCCGGGCAGGTAGAAGTGGCTATGCTAGAGGTCATCCATAGGGTGGGTGAGGTAACTTTCAGGGAGGTCGGGGAGATAGAGGTAATGGAGGTGTAGGCATAGGTATGGTGCAGCCAGCTAAGGACATTGCTCGGATTGATGACCGGGCTCAGTGTTATGCATTTCCAGGGAGGTCTGAAGCTAAGACATCAGACGCAGTGATCACAGGTACAATTCTTGTCTGTGATAGGATGACTTCTGTACTTTTTGACCCAGGTTCTACATACTCTGATGTCTCTATGAAATCTTCTTTGGTTCTGGACTTGATTTGTGATATCCTTGATTCCCCCATCCATGTTTCCACCCAGGTTGGAGAGTCTGTGATTGTGACTCATGTTTATCGTACTTGTACTGTGATATTTGTGGGGTTGCAAACTTGGGTAGACTTGGTAATTCTTGGTGTGGTAGACTTTGATGTTATTTTGGGCATGACCTGGTTGTATCCTTATCATGTTTTTTTGAATTGTAATGCAAAGATTGTGGCTCTAGAAATTTCGGGTAAGGATAGACTAGAGTGTTAAGGTGTGTACAGGCCTAATCCAGCTAAGATCATATCATTTGTTCGGGCTAGGAAGCTAGTGGGGAGAGGGTGTTTGGCTTTCTTGGCTCATCTCTGGGATAATAGTGTGGAGACTGCATCTATTGACTGCTTTTTGGACTCGGTATGGGCATTATCAGTTTCTAGTGATGTCGTTTGGGTTGACCAATGCACCGGTAGCATTCATGAGCTTGATGAATGGGGCATTTAAGTCTTATTTGGATTAGTTCATCATCGTGTTTATAGATGACATTTTGATCTACTCAAAGAGTAGGAAGGAGCATGCTGAACATTTTCGTATGGTGTTTGATATATTGAGGCACCAGAAGCTTTATGCAAAGTTCTCCAAGTGTGAATTTTGGTTAACTTTGGTAGACTTGTTAGGGCATATGGTGTCAGAAAAGGGGGTGATGGTAGATCCCCAAAAGATAGAGGCATTCAAGAATCAGGTCCGGCCTAGTTCTGTGACTAAGGTATGGAGTTTTGTGGGGCTTGCAGGTTACTACCGTAGGTTTGTCAAGGATTTTGCATCTATCGCTAACTTTACAAGGCTGACTCAGAAAGAGGTACCATTCGTGTGGTCAGACAAGTGTGAAAAGATCTTCCAAAAGCTCAATACACTTCTCACCACGGCTCCCATTCTATCCTTACTTGTTAAAAGTAAAGATTTTATTGTGTATTGTGATGCTTCACATTTGGGTTTAGGTGTTGTGTTAATGTAGGAAAGAAATGTGATAGCCTATGTTTCTAGGCAATTGAAGGTTCATAAGAGAAATTATCCAACGCATGACTTTGAGTTGGTAGCGGTGGTGGTTGCACTCAAAATTTGGAGACACTATCTCTATGGTGTCAAGTGTGAGGTGTTCACCGATCATCACAGTCTGTAGCATGTACTTACTCAGAAGGAATTGAATCTGAGGCAGAGGAGGTGGATGGAGTTATTGAAAGACTATGATGTGACCATCCAGTACCATCCGGGTAAGGCTAATGTGGTGTCAGATGCATTGAGCCGGAAGACAGTCAGCATGGGCAGTTTGGCTTGTTTGGGGGTGTCCAAACAACCATTGGCAAGGGAGATTTAGGCTTTGGAAGTTAAGTTCATGTACTTAGGTACCTCAGAACAGGGTGGACTGTTGGCCAGATTGAGGTCAAATCCATATTCATAGAGGAGATAAAGGCCAAGTAGTTTCAGGATTCGTAGTTGAGCAAGCATTGGAGCAAGGTATTATTCGGAGAATCCAGGGATTCCACGTTAGACTCTAGAAAAGTGCTGAATTTTAGAGGAAGGATTTTTGTTCCTCGGGTTGATGATATAATTCAGAAGGTATTGACAGAGGCTCATAGTTCACGATACTCAATTCATCCAGGCGTAACAAAGATGTACAAGGACTTGAGGTAACTTTATTGGTGGCCTAGGATGAAGAGAGACATAGCTAATTTTGTGTCCAAGTGTCAAAATTGTCAGCAGGTCAAGTCTGAATACCAAAGGCCTGCAGGACTACTTCAGAGAATGCCCATTCCCAAGTAGAAGTGGGAGAGGATAGCCATGGACTTTGTGGTGGGTGTTCCCAAGACTTTGGGGAAATGTGACTCTATCTGGGTCATTTGTGGACCGGCTAACCAAGTTAGCTCATTTCATTCCGGTCAGGGTGGACTATAATTTGCAGCAGGTGGCTAAGATCTATGTGAAGGAGATCGTGAGACTTCATGGGGTACTATTGTCCATCATTTCAGACAGGGGTACACAGTTTACTTCTAAGTTCTGGGTAAGTTACATGAAGAGTTGGGCACTCAACTCACTTTAAGCATAGCTTTCCATCCTCAGAAGACGGTCAGTCGAAGAGGACAATCCAAGTGTTGGAAGACATGCTGAGAGCATGTGTGATTGACTTTGGATGTCATTGGGACCAGTTCCTATCATTGTGTGAGTTCTCATACAATAACAGTTACCACTCTAGTATCAAAATGGCACCATTTGAGGTACTGTATAGGAGGGGTTGTAGATCACCTATAGGGTGGTTTGAGGTAGGTGACGTGAAGCCTCTTGGCGTAGACTTGGTAAGAAAAGCGCAGGAAAAAGTAAGGGGCATTCAGGCCAAGTTGCTAGTGGCCCAGAGCAAGCAAAAAAAATATGCAGACCGCAAGGTAAGAGACATGGAGTTTTAGGCTAATGAGTAGGTACTATTAAAAGTGTCACCAATGAATGGAGTTATGCATTTCGGCAAGAAGAGCAAGATCAGCCCTCAGCTTATTGGTCCATTTGAGGTTCTTGAAATAGTAGGGTTAGTGGCTTACAAGTTAGCACTGCCACCCTTCTATCCGGTGTCCATCCAATATTCCATGTATCCATGTTAAAGCAGTACCATAGGGATGGATATTACATTATCAAATAGGATAAGGTGTTACTACACAAGGATCTTTGGTATGAAGAGGAATCGACTGCGATTCTTGATTGAGATGTCTGGAAGTTGAGGACAAAGGAGATCAGGTCTGTGAAAATTCAATGGAAGCATCGTTCGATTGAGAAAACAACTTGAGAAACTGAGAAGGACATGTGGGACAAGTACCCTCACTTGTTTAAGGATTTAGGTACTACATGTTTCTCTTTTATTCTCCATATTTTTGGGTTTGATCATTCGGGGATGAACGATGGGTAAATTGGTATCTGTTGTAATGACCGAGTTTGTCGTTATGGGTAAACATTCCATGCCAAGTTTTGAGTTAGAAAACTTTTGGGTTTGGGAGTTGAAAATTCTGGGCTAGGCTAGTCTCGACCGGTTTAGAAGTGAGGTATGGTCTAGGGTCATCCGGGTGAGGATTGGGTAACGTGTCTTATTTTGAGCTAGATTTCCTTGTAGCGAATATATAAGGGAGTCCAGGTGACTTTTCATGATTGAATTCGGGTAAGTAGAACTCTCGGTACGAAGGTTAATGTGAAGAGGTTATTCTGGAACATCAAGAAACTAAGTGTGTTGTAAAATGGACCCTTTTAAGGAAATTTACGAATTTCTATCCTGTGTGAACCGCAATAGCGGTAGATACTCTGCTACACCAACCTTTGCTATAATGGAGAAATTACAGCTATAGCAGAAGTCAATGTCCGTCAGCATCCGCTATAGCGGATGGTACCGCTATAGAAGAGCGGACTGCTATAGCGGTCTGAGTCGGTATTTAATGCAGAAAACTTCCCCAAAATGTTAAGTTTCATCAAGAACATTTTGGGACAAGGGCCAGGCAATTTTAGGCAATTTTCCTCAGATTTGTATCATTTTTTGTCCAAAAGGTAAGGATTCTACTCCACTAACTGAATAATTTAATTCCTACGGAGTAGAATTACTAGTTGTGGACTTGGGGGAAGGTATGGAATGACCTTGGAATGGAAATATCTGGGGAAAAATAGGATTCTAGGGTGCTAGAGTTCTTGGGTCTTGTTTATTGTTGATGGGTGATGATCACTTAGCAATAATTCTCCAATTGTATTCGTAAAATAATGAACTTACGTGAATTTATGGTAGGAAATCCCGGGAATGGATGGAATGGTCATAGTTTGGCCTGGGGTTTGGGATTTAGCATAATCCGGGTATTTTAGGCTAGTAAATTTACTATACTTCTGGTATATTTGTTTCTAGACCAAGAACAAGCAAGGGATCCTGAAAAAGGGAAAGCTCTGGTTCAATAGATCTTTGAGTAATTCGAGGTTGGTGATGGTTATTGATTCCTAATATGCATTATGTGTTCATGTACTATTGCTTAGTAGTGTATGAGTTGCATGCTTAAGGAATGAATTGTGAATGTCTGGTTGTCCGGCTATCAGTCTTGTGAAATGAACTTGATTGTTTTCTTGTTGGTTTACAAGTATGTTTTGTTCATTGTTTGTGATTAATTGGACTTAGTGTGATATTCTGTTGGCTTGGGTACCACGTCTGGTACAGGATACTTATTAGTTGTCTCGGGTACCATGTCTGGTATGGGATATCATTCCTTTAGCTCAGGTACCACACCTAATATAGGTCTGATAAAGGTTGGCTCGGGTACCACACGTGGTATGGGTTGTTTTATTGTATTGTTGTATTCTTTCGATGGTTCCATGAGTGAACCGAGTTTTATATATTTTAGTTGTAATTATATCTATATATGATGTTGGTCTTGGTGTAAACTGTGGTTGTATGTTGAACACTTAGGTGTGGTTAGGGGGATCATTGGTGGGTCCAGCTCTATGAACAAGTTATATATGTTATTGTCATTGAGTGTGTCAATGGTTATTAATTAAATTCATGTGGTTGATAAGCTAAGGAAAGACTTGCAGTCGGGTTATATTGTGGCTTGTTACATGTTTACTGTACCTTACTATGTTATGGTTTAATGTTCATATTTTGTTTATTTGGAACTGGCTGATGATCCTACTAGTACATGGTGGTTGTATATTAATTCTGTACTTGTGTTTCTTTTTGTGAGTACAGGAAATCTTCTGACGGCTGACATGCGACCTCACTTGTAGTCCCAGCATTTCAACATATCAAGGGTGAGATTTTTTGGTCGAGCAACCTTGATTTCCTCTTTTAGTTGTAGCCCACTTGTTTCGGTCTTAAACTCTCTGTTTAGTTTGGGGTTGCATCCATGCATTCTAGATAGTTTTTGGTAGAATGTTTTTGTACGGTGACTTTCAGATTCTAAGGGTAGATTTTTGCAGGTTGTTTAGTTGAGTTGATATTGAAATGATAGTTTATTTATTGCACACTGGTTTTGAGCTGTTAGATTATGCTAAGTGTTGGGTTCTATTGGTTCGTTCATTCAGGGGTTGGGTGGGTGCCACTCACGATGGTTTGGGTCATGACAGAGTGGATAGATATGGATTTTGTGATAGGCTTGCCATAGATTTTGAGGAAATTTGATGTTGTTTGTGTCATTGTGGATAGACTGAACAAGTCTGCTCACTTTCTACTGGTTCAAACTATCTACTAGAGAGATTGTCTTTGATATCCATTTGAGTGATAGTTTATTTGCATGGGGTCCCTATTTTCATCATATCTGATAGAGGTACGTAGTTCACATCTTATTTAAAGGGGTCGATGCAAAAGGAATTGGATACCCAAGTTGAGCTTAGTACAACATTTCACCCACAGACTAATGGTCAGTCAGAGAAGACTATTCAAGTCCTTGATGATATGCTATGCACATGTGTTATTGATTTTGATGGTCATTGGGATCAGTTTTTGCCTTTAGTCGAGTTTGCTTGCAATAACAACTTTCATTCAAGCATCTAGAAGACACTGTTTGAGGCCTTGTGTAGTAGGAGGTGTAGATCTCCAGTGGGTTGGTTTGATGCATTCGAGGTTAGTCTTTGGGGCATGGATATATCGAGGGATTCCACAGAAAAATTGAAGTTGATCCAGGAGCGTCTTTTGACAGGTCAGGGTAGACAAAAGAATTATGCGAACCGAAAGGTTTGAGATTTATAGTTCATGGTTGGAGAGAAGGTTTTACTTAAGGTATCACCCATGAAGGGTGTCAAGAGGTTTAGGAAGAAGGGCAAGCTTAGCCTTAGGTTCATTGGTCCTTCATAGATTTTATGGCATAGCGATGAGGTGGCTTATGTGTTAGCATTACCTCTAGGTATTTTGGGTATTCACCTTCTGTTTTATGTGTCCATATTAAACAAATATCATTTGGATTACTCCCATGTGATTTAATGGGATGCGGTGCAATTGGATTAGAATTTGGCCTTGAGGAGGAGCCTATAGCAATTTTGCGTAGGCAGATTCACAAGTTGAGGTCCAAGGAGATAGCTTTGGTGGAAGTGCAATAGAGGCATCATCCGGTGGAAGAGTCCATTTAGGAGACTGAGTTGGACATGCGGAGTAGATATCTCCAACTTTTTAAGCTCTAAGGAATATTCTATCTCATTATGTTCGAGAATGAACGTGTATTTTAGTAGTGGATGATTGTAACGACCCTCAAGGTTATTATGTGATTTTCACTTATTTTCCCTTGTTTTGACCCTCTTCATAGCTTTGGATTACTATTTATGACATTCTGGGATGAGTAGTTTGATTCCCAAGGTGATCGAATGGGTTTTGGATAAGTTTTTTGTAATGACCCTCGTGGTCATTTTCTCATTTTTGTGCATATTTACCATTTTGAACCTTCCCATATACACTACTTATGTGACTTGTTGGGATAGGTGGTACGCTTCTTGAGGTGTTCAATCTAGTTTTAGAGGATTTTTCAGGTTTTGGAACTCTTAAAGTTGAAATGTTTGACTTTGGTCAACATTTGGAGTAAACAAGCTCGGATGAGAATTTTGTCAGTGCTCTTAGCTCCGAAATGTGGACTTTGGGCTAGTGGAACCTTTGGTTTGGATCCCGAGGCTTTCAGACTCATTTTGGGTACTTGGATGGCTTTTATGAAAAACTGAAGAAGTGTTGACTTCGGTAAATATTTCGTCAAGATGACCTCCGTTGGTCATTTAGATGATTTTATTGAGTCAAAAATGCCATTTTTAGTTGGGTAGCATGATTGGTTTGTGCTTACAACATTTCAAATGAATCCTGAGGGTCCTATTGAGTGTTTTTAGACATGATGTTGCAGCTGGTTTTTTCAGCTGCTAGTGCAGCATCCTTTTCTTCATCGCATTCGCGATGAGGCCTTTGCGATCGCGGGGCTCTGACCCATTGACCATCGCAATTTAGATGAGTCAGTTGGATGGGGTCTCGTGATCGCTATAGGAGTCCCCGCGATTGCGATGGAGGAACCCTGGCAGTATATAAATTTCCATCTTCGTTTTTATCTCTTAATTCTTCACGAAAAAAATATTTCTTGAGCTTAGGATCTAAATTTTGAATAGTTCTTGAACTACATTTGTTCTCGTTAAGTTCCTTGTAATACCCTATGTACTTTCTACTAGTATTTCGCGTATATTCATCGTTAATTCTCGTAAATTTGTAGCTAAATTCTTGAAATTTTCATTGATCAAGTAAGCTTTCAGGGCTGTTTTGAGCCTCAAAACAATTCTCTTTTGCACCCACCTTTTGGACATGGGTTTATGCTCCTAAAGGGAACGTAATTGTGAATTTTATTATTAATTCCATTGATGGGTCCCGAGGGTCAATTTTTTACCCAATATCTGGCCCAAATTTTGAGTTATTAATATGGGTATCGTTAGTCCCATATTGATGTGTAGCTAGTGCTTTTGATAGTGTGGTATTAATCTAAGGCATTGTTAGAGGAGGAGCTTTCGGGTGACGGTTCATGGTTAGTCATTTGGCCGCAAGGTAGGCTACGATTTTCTCCTCTTTAGACTTAGCTCAGGTAGATAATATATAATATAGATTGCATGTTGTCTAGGGGAATTGCTAGGTAAGCCTAGGTTTATACTGATATCTAAATTTATGGCCTGTTTTTGGGGACTTTAGACTAGTGTTTCCTTCTTGAGCCTTAGTTTAGGTTGTCCGTTACTAATTCGAGATTAGACTACGGAATTAGGAATAGATTAGGTATCCTTAGCTTAGGTTGGGGTAGCCTCCCGTGGTAGATTAGTTTCCTTTCTTTAGTTCTTCTTATTATTTCTTTATTTTTGTGTTTCTTTATGATACAAGACTGTGGGCCCAAGGCTGTAGACTTGGACTGATGGACTCCAAGTTAGTGTGATCCTGATATGGAGGGTGGCTTTACCCTGTTTGATGTACTTATACATATACCTATATTTATGTACCTGTGTTGGCATGCACCCATTCATTCATATATATACATGGATGGTGGTACGATCTGGAGTAGATTTACAGATTTTCGATTTGAAAGAGAGGATCGTACCCCACTTACTATTGCTTTTCCGCTTTACAGAGGGAATGGTACCACATTACTATAGATTTCAGCTTTCTAAAGGATTTGTATCATTTTTACTACTTATTTCTAACTTGGAGGAGCTTTATGAATTTTCTATTTTAAAGGAGAAAGTGTACCACTTTTATACTCAGTTCGAGGGGCATTCCTGGACCTTTAATCAGTTTACTTTTTCTGTTGATGAGCCTACGGGTGGCCCCGAGATGATTTGGAGTTTTACTTTTCTGTTGATGAGACTACAAGCGGCCCACAAGATGGTTTAGGGTTTTACTTTTCTACATGGCCACAAACTGCATTACATTATCTCATACTACACGACATCTCTCTATTTTCCTTATATTGTGTGTATTATTAGTGTTATTTTCTCTTTATCCTTTGTATGATTAGATTTCTAGGCCATTTGTACCGACTTGAGATTCTAGGGTAGTTTTATGAAGAGTTAATCCTTATCATTTTATTTATATTGTATAGATTGTTCTCCTCATCTCGGTCGGCATATGATACCTACTGAGTTTTCACGACTCAAACCGCTGCGAGTGACACCCATACACAGTGGGAGAACCAAAAACCAACCCAACACTTAATTGAAAAAGTAGAAAATTAAGTAATCTTCATTAAATAAACCAATGATCATATCTTTAAAGGAAAACAATAACAAATTGTAGAAATTAAACCCCTAGAATCTAAAAGTCGATGTACCGAAACTCTATACTAGCTGTCTGAAAGAAGGGAATGCAACCTCAAAACAAAGATAAATTCTAAGTCCAAACAATGGATTAGGAATAACTGAAGAATTCATGGTAGCCCGGGAGATGCAGCTCGCCCTTGAATTCGGGAATTGCCTGACTCAGAGTAGAGGTCTCATAGCAGCAGCTGGAACATGCCCTGTACTCAATAAAAGAAGAGCATGTGTTGTATCAGTACATAAGAAACAATAGTATTGATCATCGGCCAGCTCCCAAAATATGAAATGTGAACATATAACAATAACATAGTACAACAGGACAAATAGGAACAAACCAAGTCAATGTGACTACCAATAATACTCCCGGTCAGTAACTTAACTCAACAACCATATAAGTCATGTCCAACTACACAAGTAAACAGACCACATATAAATATGTCACATCTTGCAAGTAACCTGGACCACCCGAGGATCCCTAGGACATCATATTTGGCACTTGACATGAAACCTCGGTATACATAAGAAACCATCTTAGCACTTAAATACACCAACTCGGCCACTCAAGGACCAACACGTATGTCAAGTAACAATGAATCTCAGTCCTCTCAAGAAACCAACACATATGAACATCAACAACAGATAAGCCCAATTCACTCAATGAACTAACACATAAGAATATCAAGTAAACCTATACATACATGCTAAGGGTATTATGGTTGCCCACTAGTCATGACCTGCAGGGGATGAGCTCTTGTCCATCTACTATACCGGCATGGTACCCAATCCAACTAATAAATCATAGATACTATACCAAGTGTGGTACCCGATCCAACCAATGAATAATAGAACTTGTATCGTGCGTGGTACCCGAGCCAACCAATGAAGAATAGATATCACAAGAATCACAGCCACAATGATAGCATACAATACTTAAACAACCAACAAGCTTGCAAACAGACTCATTGCATGTGGTTAACACTTAGGATATCATTTAACAATCATTCCCTTTTTCCTGAACACATATTGAGCAAGCAATACTAATGAGACAGTTATTATGCACACATAATGCAAGTTGGGTTACAATAACTATCACCTACCTCAATCCAAACCTGAAATGCTCTACCGAACTTGAGCTTTCCCTTTTTGGCAACCTCAG
Source organism: Jaltomata sinuosa (assembly GCA_003996215.1). Taxonomy (NCBI): domain Eukaryota; kingdom Viridiplantae; phylum Streptophyta; class Magnoliopsida; order Solanales; family Solanaceae; genus Jaltomata; species Jaltomata sinuosa. Next base: position 59,366 of record QJPP01004941.1, read on the forward strand.
CTTGATTGTGGTCTAAAAATAGAAATGCAACACAATTTCAACCCACAACCTCAAATATCGCAGATTATAGCCTAATCCCAAACCCCCATGCCAAATTTCATGATCATTCCATCCATCCTAGGATCTTCCCACCAATAATTCACTTAGAAACTATAAATTCTATGGTTACACTAGTGAATTACGGTAATGAAATCATGAATAAACATCTTTAAATCAAAACCCAAGGTTTTTATATCTCAAAATCCCTCTTACACCATATTTTACAGCTTAGGTCAAGCTAAACCCTCCCCAAGGCCTATAACTAATGATTCTAATACATAGAAATCAAAGTACTAAATTATGGGGATAAAAGATTTACCTTAATGATGAAATCTGGTGAAAGATTAGTAGAGTTTGCCCAAATTTTCCACAGCCTTCTTGAAAATGTTTTTATGAAATAATGAACATTTTTGGGGAAGTTTCAGCATTAATAGTGATTAACCCTGCTATAGCGATCCAATGCCACTATAATGGTATTGTTGTAGCGGAAACCTCCTGCTATAGCGGAGTTGATCGGCTCTGACTTCTACTTTTAGCGATAATTTCTCTACTATAGCAGCATTGTGATTGTGGTTTGCCATACACTATAGCGGGTGTGTCAAGTAAGAAACTCAAAAAGTCTCCTAGTTTGGCCTTTTTCACAATACACCCTCAAACCATGATGTCCCGAACTAACCTCTTTACGTCAAGTTTGATATCCAGAGTTCTACTCACCTGAATTTACTTCCAAAAAGTCCTACAGACTCTTTATCACCTTAGCTAAAATAAAATCAATATAAGATTTATCAATATGACCCAATCCCTCCTCGTATTTCTCTATACCTCACCTTGCTCAGATTTTATCCAAGACTAGCCTAGCCTGAAATTTTCCACTTCCAATTCCAAAAAAGTTCCAACCCTGATTATTATAAAAATATCTCAACCATAATGATATGAATGATCGTTACATGAGTACCCCTTGTTTTGGTACTCATACTACACTTCTGCATCCTCTACTCATTCATGGCATATTATTGTTCAGATCATGGTGAGCTCCGGTGTCCAGAGATTTACTATTTTCCCTCTTTGACTCACTTTTTTGTATATTGTTAGACAGTTGTATCATGTTTAGCCTTATTCTGTACTTTAGAAGCTCTTGTACTAGTAACACCAAGTCCAAGGTTGGTTCTTTATGTATATATATTGTCTTTCTTGGTATCTTTAGGGCTTGTTTGTTTATTTTGTATCATTTTATATATATCTATACTTGTGGCCCATTCTCCCTATTATTCTGTATTTTGCATTATTATCTATTTTTTACTTTTAGTATTTGTGTTGGGTTTGGCTTGCCTACTGGGGGGTTGTAGTAGTCGCCATAATGGCTTAATATTTGGGTCATGACAGTGTGGTATCAGAGCTTTAGGTTCACCAGTCATTCTAGTACAATAGCAAGTGTCTAGTAGAGTCTTATGAATCGGTATGATGACGTATGTATCCTATCTGTAGGAGGCTATAGGGCATTCTTATGAAAATTCCATCTTTTTGATTCCTTATCATGCGTTTTTTACTCTATCAACTTCAAAACTTCACTTGTTCCATTCTTTCTCAGGTGGTTAAAACGAGTAAGGAAGCGGGTGGGATGAGGCTCCTGCAACTATTGCTACAGTATTTTCAATAGTGTCAGAGATAGAGATAGAGGGTATTCTGCTTCAACTAGAGGATTTAGGTCCACTCTATAGAGGGTATTTTGCTTCAACTAGAGGATTTAGGGCCACTTTATCCTCCGATAGGATTTGTGGCCATGTCAGTTTTATAGGGAACCATGGTTAGGACTTAGAGCCTCCTAAAAGAGTATGTAATAGGCAGGGGCAGTGCCTAGTACTTTGAGTAGTTCTCCAGTCAGGAGTGAATCCACAAATCTTCAGCAGGGTTCTATGTCTGTTTCAGAATATGAGTCAAGGTTTCACGAGTTGACCAAGCATGCTACTATGAGTATGACAACAGAGTATGAGAGGGTGTAGAGATTAATGAAAGGGTTGATTTCACTGCTTCATTTTATGATAGAGTCCTGAGTGACATTTATAACTACTTTCCTTCAGATAGTCGATCACACATAGATTGTGGAAGGGTTATGTCGCGAGGCCTATAGAGGCAGTGACAAGAGGCATCGCCATTAGGGCAGTTTTAGTGGTTCTTAATCCCGAGGTAGGGCATTCTCTGGTAGAGGTCAGAATCATCACTCTCAATCTAGCAGGCCAATTTAGGCGGCACCACAGGGTTGAGATGGCAGTTATTCAAGTCGTATTGGGCATAGAAGCTAGGGTGCAGGTCAAACTTTGAGAGGTTTGCATTTTGGGTGTTTATATCATGGTGTCCAGTTTTATTCTACAAGATCTTCTCATCAACCACTGTCAAATAGATGGTGCTTTGCGTATAGTGAGTCGAGGCACTTTGTTAGGGAATGTCCCACGATTATGAATTATAGGTGGCTGAGTCGGTGGGATCGGGCCCTCAAGGATCCAGTACCACTGGACAGAGGTAGTGCGCAAGGAAGTAGGGGTATTCCCCAGGTTGTTAGAGGCGGTTCTCAGCCATGAAGGTCAAGTGGCTATGGCAGAGGCAGTCTCGGGTAGGCCAGAGGTTAAGGCTCCAGATGCCATCATTACAGGTACGATCTCCATTATCCAGCTTTTGTATTGCTTGTTATGGGGTCTACATATTCTTATATATATATATATGCTTACTTTGCTTCTCATTTGGGTTTAATATGTGAGCCTTATTGGTACTTATGCGTGTAGCTATTTTGTACGATGTTCTTTTAGTAGCGGATCTAGTGTATCATTCTTGGGAGGTAACTATCTTGGGGTATGACGTGTGGGTAGACCTTCTTATGTTAATTGATGGATTTTGATGTAGTTCTATTGGTTATCTTATTGTCTTACGATCTTAGATTATTTTGCCAAGACTACTACCTTATGTATGCCTGGAATCCCTCAGTTATTATGGAAGGGTACTGATAGTTATGTGTCAAGTGGAGTTATATCATTCTGAGGGTGCAATGGTTGGTAGGCTAAGGGGGTTTTGGATTATCTTGATTATGTTTGTAATACTAGGTCGACGTTCCTTCATTTGTGTTAGTTCGTGTGGTTAATGATCATTCAACGTGCTTTTACTAATTCACCTATTTTTTCACATGATCATGGTTGTGACTTTGACATTGATGATTGAGCCAGACACTCAGCCCATTCCTATTCGTCCATATCAGATGGCACCAGCAGAGTTAAGAGGGCTAGAGGGGCAGCTTCAGAATCTTTTGAGTAAGGGGTTTATCCAATCTAGTGTATCTCCATGGGGTGCTTCGGTTTGATTAGTAAAGAAAGAAGATGGCTCCTTGCGTATATGCATCGACTACCTGCAGTTGAATAAGGTTACTATGGATGAATAGGTATTCGATGCCATGTACTGGTGATTTTTTTACCCAATTACAAGTTGCGACAGTGTTTTCTATGATAGAGTTAAGGATCAGGGCGGAGGACACTCCAAAAACTACCTTTAGGACTCGTTATGTCCACTATGAGTTCCTATATATGTCATTTGGTTTGACCAATGCCCCAACAACATTTGTGAATTTGATAAACCGTGGGTTTAGAGCCTATTTGGATTTGTTCTTTTGTGTTCATCGATGATATCTTAGACTACTCGAGAAATAAGGAGGAGTATGATCAGCATTGAGAATTAGGCTTCAGACTTTGTGGGTTAGCAGGTTACTACAGATAGTTTGTGAAAGGTTTCCTTCAGTTGTGGCACCATTGACTTGATGGACTCAGATATTTTTTTTCCCATCTATCCAATGTGTGTGAGGCAAGCTTTTTAAAGTTTGATCCCATAGTAATTTCAGCTTCGATTTTGACACTTCTAGTTTAGGTCCAAGGGTTTACCATATATTGAGATGCTTCTAGCATTGGTGTAAATTGAGTGTTGATATAGCACGATAGATACTTTGAGCCAAAAAACGGTAAGTATGGGGAGTTTTTATTTTCTAGTGGAAAAGGAGCGGCCTTTGGCTTTGGGCATCTAGTCCTTAGCCAATAGGTTGGTTAGACTTAATATTCTAAGCTTGAGCAAATTCTTGCTTTTGTGGATGCTAGGTCTATGCTGTTGGAGCATATTTGGGCATAACAGTTTGAGAATGCAAAATTGAGAATGATTCATGATAAGGTGTTTAGTGGTAAGGCTAGAAAGGCAACCTTATCTCCAAAGGGTGTTTGGAGGATCGAAAGGCATATCTACGTTCTAAGGGTTGGAAATTTAGCTAGGTTAGTTACGGAGGAGGCACATTATTTTAGGTATTCTATCCGTTCAGGGGCAGCGTAGGTGTATCATGACATGAGGCAGCACTACTAGTGGTGTAGGATGAAGTGGGCTATTTGAGATTTGTGTCTGTGTGTTTGGACTATCAGCGGGTGAGATACAAGCACCAAAGACCAGGTGGTTTGACTCAAAGGCCACCCATTCCTGAGTATAAGTGGGAGCAGATAGATATGGACTTCATGGTAGGCTTGCCACGTACAATGCGGAGATATGATGCTATTTGGGTAATCATGGCTAGGTTGACCAAGTCTGCTCACTTCCTGCCGGTTTATACTTTGTACAGTTCAGAGAGGTTGGCTCATATTTATATTCAGGAGATTGTCCATCTGCATGGGGGTGCTTGTTCCTATCATTTCTAACCATGGAACTCAGTTTATATCATTTTTTAGAGGTCGATTCAGAGAGAGTTGGGTACCCGAGTTGAGCTTAGCATGGATTTTCACGCGCAAACTGATGGTCAGTCAGAGCATACTATTCAGGTTCTTAGGGATATGCTACAGGCATATGCTATTGATTTTTAAGGTCAGTCGGACCAGTTCATAACCATGGCAGAGTTTTCATATAATAATAGCTACCATTCAAGCATTCAGATGGCTTTGTTTGAGGCATTGTATAGTAGGAAGTGTAGGTCTCCAGTGGGTTGGTTTGATGCTTTTGAGGTTAGGCCTTGGGGTACTAAATTGTTGCGTGACTCTATGGATAGAGTTAGGGTGATTTAGGAGAGACTTCATAGTGCCCAGAGTATGCAAAAGAGCTACGCTGATTGTAGGGTATGAGACTTGGAGTTTATGGTGGTAGATAAGGTGTTTCATTATGTGTCGCCCATGAAGGGCGTGATGAGGTTTAGGAGAAAGGTAAAGTTTAGCCTTAGGTTTATTGAGCCTTTTGAGACTCTGCGATAGATTGGGGAGGTAGCATATGAGTTAGCTTTGCCTCCAGCTCTTTTGTGTGTTCACCCTATTTCCCATGTTTCTATGATGAGGCAGTATGTTCTAGATGAGTCTCATGTGCTTCTGTGGGATTTGGTTCAGTTAGACGAGACTTTGGCTTTTGAGGAGGAGCATGTTGCTATTTTGTACAAGTAGGTTAGGAAGACGTTCCATCAGTTAAGGTTCAGCGGAGGCATCATCCAGTTGAGGAAGCTACTTGGGAGACCGAGCTCAACATGCGAACCTGATATCCTCACCTTTTCTAGCCTTCAGGTACCTTCTATTCTTTAACTTTCGAGGACAAAAGTCCTTTTAGTAGTGGATGTTGTAAAGACCCTCATGGTCATTTTCTCATTTTAAAAGACACATGTAAAAACATTTTGACCATTCATGTATCTTCTACACTACTTATGTGACTTGTGGGATGGGTGTCATGCTTGCCACTAGGTGTTCTGTTGGGTTTTAGAGAAGTTTCCCCATTTTAGAACTCTTAAAGTTAAAATGTTTTACTTCAGTCATCATTCAGAGTAAATGGGCTCGGATGAGAATTTTGTCAGTGTTGTTAGCACCAAAACATGGACGTTAGGCTAGTGGGACCTTTGGTTTGAGTCCTGAGACTTCCAGACTCATTTTGGATTCTTGGGTGGCTTTTATGAAAAAACAAAAACATGTCGACTTCGGTCAATATTTCATCAAGACAACCTTCATTGGTCATTTCAATGATTCTATCGAGTCCAGAATGTTATTTTTAGTTGGGTAGCATATTTGGTTTGTGTTCACGGGATTTTGAATGAATCTCGAGGGTCTATTTGAGTATTTTTAGACTTGAGCTGGTTTTTCAGTTGCTGGTGCAGCATCCTTTTCTTTATCGCGTTCGTGATAAGCCTTTCACAATAGCGAGGGTCTGACCTTTTGACTATCATGTTCACAAGGTGGCCCTCCATGATCGCGATGAAGGGGTCTATTGGGACCCAGCCCAGTTCCTTCTTCGTGATCACGAGGAGGACCACCACGATCGCGATGAGTCAGCTAGATGAGGTCCAGTGATTGCGATAGGGGTCCAGCGCGATTGCGATGAAGGACCCCTGGCAGTATATAAATTTCCTTCTTCAATTTAGCCTCTTAATTCTTCACGAAAAAACCATTTCTTAAGCTTAGGAGCTAAATTTTGAAGAGTTCTTCAACTACATTTGTTCTGGGTAATTCCTTGTATTCCCCCGGGTATTTTCTGCTAGTATTTTGCATATATCCATCGTTAATTCTCGTGAATTCGTAGCTAAATTCTTGAAATTCTCTTTGATCACGCACACTTTTAGGGTTGTTTTGAGCCCCAAAATGATTCTCATTCGCACCTAACTTTTGGGCATGGGTTTATGATCCTAAAGGGAACGTAATTGTGAATTTTATTTTTGATTCTATTAATGGTCCCCGGGGGTCAATTTTTGACTCAATTTCTAGCCCAAATTTTGAGTTATTAATATGTGTATGATTAGTCCCGTATTGATGCGTAGCTAGTGCTTTTGATAGTGTGGCAGTAATCTAAAGCATTGTAAAAGGAGGAGCTTTCGGGTGACGGTTTGTGGTTAGTCGTTCGGCCTCAAGGTAGGTTACGATTTTCTCATTCTTTAGACTTAGCTCTGGTAGATAATATATAGTAGTATAGATTGCATGTTGGTTAGGGAAATTGCTAGGTAAGCCTAGGTTTACACTGATTTCTATATTTATGGCCTATTTTCGGGGACTTTAGACTAGTGTTTCCTTCTTGAGCCTTAGTTTAGGTTGCTCATTACTAATTTGAGATCAAACTACGGAATTAGGAGTAGATTAGGTATCCTTAACTTAGATTAGGGTAGCCTCCAATGGTAGAGTAGTTTCCTTTCTCTAGTTCTTATTTTTATTGCTTTATTTTCGTGTTTCTTTATGATACGAGATTGTGGGCTTAAGGACGTGGACTTGGACTGATGGACTCCAGGTTAGTGTGATCCTGATATGAGGGATGGTTTTACCTTGTTTGATATACTTATACATATACCTATATTTATGTGCTTGTGTTGGCACAACATGCATTCATACATAGATACACATGAATGGTGGGACGATCTGGGGTAGATTTATGGATTTTTGATTTAAAATGGAGGATCGTACCCTACTTACTACTGGTTTTCTGCTTCACAGAGGGAAAAGTACCACTTTACTATGGATTTTGGGTTTCTCTGTAATGTTTTTACTATTGATTTCTAACTTGGGAGGAGCTTTACGAATTTTTTATTTTAAAAGAGAAACTGGACCACTTTTATACTCGGTTCGAGAGGCATTACTGGACCTTTTTTTACTTTACTTTATCTATTGATGACCCTACAGGCAGCCCCTGAGACGATTTGGGTTTTACTTTTTTTACATATGTTGATGAGCCTACGGGGGGCTCGAGAGATGATTCGAGGTTTTACTTTTCTGTTAATGAGCCTACGGGCGTCCCGCGAGATGATTCGTGGTTTTACTTTTTTGTTGATGAGTCTACGAGCGGCCCACGAGATGATTTAGGGTTTTACTTTTCTGCATGGCCACAAACTACATTGCATCATCTCATACTGCACTACATCTCTCTGTTTTCCTTCTACAGTGTGTATTATTAGTGTTATTTATAATTCAAAAGAAAAGGAAACATAAGTCTATAATTTCACTTAACAAATAAATTATACTTTAATACATCACTCATATGTTTCAAGTTTGTTAATGACCTATTTTTTTAATATTAGGAGGTGCAGTATTCAAAAACTAAAATAATAATGTAGTTACGTTGAAAGAGAAATTAAAAATAATAAATAAGAACGAGCAATTACATAGAATAATAAGAAGGTTGAGAAATGAGGGGAAAGGAAATGAAAGAAAAATATATTAAAAATTAAAAATAATTTTAAAAGTAAAAAATAAAAATAATTTAAAATAATAAAGATAAAAAATGAATTAAAAAGAAAACAAAAATAAAATAATAAGCAAAGAAATTAAAAAGTGACCCTATAATTACATGATGTAATTACACTCAATTCTTAACCCCTCCTAGAAAATTGGAGAGTGTAATTACCCCCTCCCAATTACACTCAATTGTCTACCAACCAAGTAATTACTTGGTCAAACAAACTGATTAAATTATGTAATTACATCAAATTATACTCAAATTCAATTATTAGGTAGCTTTTCAAACAAGCACTTTATATGAAAAAATTCAATCGCATATCTTCATAAGTGGATTAGTTTTTTCAAATTTATAAAAAAACATACGCCAACAGCATACAAAACTCTATGTAATTTCCTATCACCGATGAAGTTATCATTATTCTCATCATAAGGTTCTCTTTAAGTCCAATAAATTTATATTATTCCTCCTCAAAATTGTCCGAATCGTATATACAAATGCATTTTAATTATACAAAAATCACAGATACAAATACATTTGGAGCATGTATAAAAAAAATACAAATGCAAAAAAATAAAATACATTTCAGTTGTATATATTGATGCAGAACCATCCAAATACAAATGATGCATTTGTATTTGATTTTGTATTTGGATCAAGCAAATACAAATGATGCATTTGTATTTGATTTTTCATAGATACAAAGAAAAGAGTAAAACCCACCATAAAGCACCAAAAATACATTTGTATTTGTATCAAGCAAATACAGATAATGCATTTGCATTTGATTTTCCCATAAATACAAAAAAATCCAAAACTTCAAAAATATGCATGAAATCTTGTCTATTTTTCTTCCTCTTTCTCCATCAATTTCAGCGATTCATGGTTACTTCTACTCCAATTCAAAGGCTCCCTTGAGAAGATGAAACACTCAGTTCATTTGGGTCATTCACAATTTCATACGTACCCAATAGAAATTGTCGCAATTGGTTGTCTTTATTCGTTGTCCTTGTGTTTATAAAAGTCATATCAATTACCCAGATTGTGAGAGAGGCGACAAGAGAAGAGTGGCAAAAAAAGCAAGGAAAAATAAGAGAACAGACGCAATTGGTTGCCTTTGTATATCTTATTTGGGTAAATGAGAGAGAAAACAGACTAGAGAGAGTGGAGTTATATTTCCCTAAAATGACGCTTGATATTAAGGGAATGTAATGACCCTTCCGGTCATTTCCACCTATAAGTTTTGAAGTCAAGCAAATCGACAAAAGTTATCGTAAGAACGTTAACAAATTTCCTGAACTTTGGGTCAAATGTCTCGGGGCTTTTCTCCCAATATATAAAGAGTTAGAAGTCCCCCGAAATACCAAATCGAAGGTCTACGAGTCTAGTTTTCAACGCACAAAACCTCACGTCCAACTGATCTCGGAGTAAAGAGTTATGACTGTTTTACCGCGGACTGTCTGGCAGAAAAATGGTTGCGAACCGGGTCGGGAACCGGGTCGGGTTAAACTCGATTTAAGCCTCATTTCACGTTTTTAAAATGCCATTT